>PVJH01015076.1:21367-54955 GCA_004026705.1 Nesogale talazaci
TTGCTCCCATTGATCAAGAGGTCTCATCTAAATGGAGCATGTCCTTTACAAGTCTGCCCTGGATATTGCCAATACGTTGCTGGCCATTGTTCCCTGGGATGGGCTGCTTCTTCCTGTAAGGGGATCTCCTCCCAGGCACCACAGACCTCTCCGGCTCATTAGCTGACAGGCTCCCCTATAAATGTCAAAGCCACCATTTCTAGGGGACCCAGCAAGACCTTTGAAGTGACAGCAGTCATAAACAGCCCTGGCGCTTCTTGCTGAAGACAGGGAGGCCGTGAACATGATCAGACTGGCCTGTCTCCTCCGAGTCTAATTGCTCCCAGTCCAGCAGGAAGATGCCTTGGAGCTGGAGGGCAGGGAGGGCAAATGATAGAAGCCAGAGAGCCAGGAACAAGCAAACAACCCTCGGGGTGTCAGACTCCTCCCCAGAGCTCTCAGGAGGGTTAGCTTCCTCCTCTGGCCACAGAGGCATTCTCAGCAGAAGGGAACCCAGGTGCCGGCAGTGCCACTGAGCACCCAGGTGGTCTAAGGTGCAGCTTGCTCTGAAAGCCCCCTTCCCACAGTCAGGAGGAGCAGAAACAGTAGCCCCTGCAGGCCATAGCCAGGTCTTCAGCACAAATCCTGCCTGTTCATGGCTTGGTGGGTGGCCTCCGCTGACCTGGGGCCTTCATCTCCAGTTGTGAGCACCAGCAGAGGCTTGCAGATGGCCTTCCTGCTCAGGCTTCAGCTCACCAAGAGGCTGCTGGGAGATGTCCTTGGTACGTAGTGGTGGTGCCTGTCCCCGGGGCCACCACTCCTGACTCCCCACCAGCGTCTCCAGTGCTCCCAGGGCAGATGCTCCTTCAGCTGACTTTGGCTGGCCAGCTTGCTCCTGGCCAGACTGCTGCTCATCCTCTCCCTGATAAGCCAGCCAGGCCAGGTCACCACTGAGAAAAAAAAGAAAGAAAGAAAGAAAAATATATTTTAAACGCAATTAATATTACTGAATTATGCGTACCAAAAAAAAAGTTGAAATGGTACATGTTTTCTTATTCCTATTCGTACCACTTAAAAAAAATAGTTTCATGGTCATACCTGTTAATGCAAGTCGTTTATGCTCCCTACTGACCTCCCAGGCCTGGAGCGCATCCCCAGCCCGGAAGGCAGCACTGCCACAAATCGGCCTCCTTCCCTGCCCACCTGCCCGTCTACAGGGTGTTTGTACACAGTTCTCCTCTAGATGGGCCTCACCCGCCGAGAAATAAATGCAAACCCAGCACACACAGGCAGCACACACAGGTATATCTCCAGAACATGGAGACATACGCAGCCTTTTTTGCATGCAGGGCCCGCTAATTTCAGCTCTAGGCTAGTCAGCTTCGTCTTTCTCATGCTGCTCACAATGCTTTAACCCAGTGGTTCTCAACCTTCCTGATGTCGCCACCCTTTCATACAGTTCCTCATGTGGCAGTGATCCCTAACTCTGACATTATTTGTGTTGCTACTCCATAACTATCATTTTGTTACTGTTATGAATCAGACGACTCCTGTGAAAGGGTCTTTGGGCCCCCAAAGGGGTTGTTACCCACAGGTTGAGAACCGCTGCCCTAAACCAAGGCCCAGCAAGCTTTCTCTGTGAAGGTCCAGGAGGCCAGCATGTGAGCTGTGAGGATCATACTGGTTTTGTTAAATGTGGCTCGCCCAGCCCAGGTCTCTAACTCCACAAGCCCTGCTCTAACCACACAAGGTTCCTGCGTGTTCTGTGTCAGAAGCCGAGGGGGACACTGAGAGGACCCACCTGTGAGGAATCGGGAACAGGCATCGTCGTGAGTGCCGACCTGCTGGGTGTAAGATGAACCCTCGGAGAAGCAGGAGAGTGGGGGAGGTTTCACCACCAACAAGAGGCAGGAGTGGAGCGTCCTCTGGGCCCTGCAGTGGCCTGCACAGCGAGCCTGCTGGATCCAGAGGACAGCTGTGACTTCAGAGCAGCGGCAGAACTGGGAGCCAGAGCACAAACAGCATGGGGGACACCCATAGCCATAGCCAGGAGAGCCGAGTGCTTGTGGGCAGGGGGCTGGCACATAGGGTGGGGTACCTTAATTCCCAAGCTGCATGCCTTCCAGCAGAGGCTCACGGAGAAGTGGCATGCCCTTTGCTCATTTACGAGCAGCCCTGAAAGAACTTCGTAACATGTGCTAGCTGAACAGCTGTATCCTGAACATCTCTCAGCTCCCCAGTGAACCGCCTCATTCTGAGGACTGTCAGTGAGTTCTGTGAGAAAGTGGAGAGTATCGTTTGCACTAGGGCACCATTGCAGGGACTCGGGCGCTGCAGGGACAGTGGGAAAGCCGCTGTAGACCCCAGGGACCAAGTGACTATTGCCGTGTTCTAATTAGACTTACTAACAAAAATGGGTGGTGAACTGGCATCTTGGACTGAGTTGTGTGCCCCACAGAAAGTGTCCATTTGGCTGGGATGGGATTCTCAGACGTCTGTAATTTCAGTAAGGATGTAATTTGGCAGTTACGTAATGATGCAATCATCCCTCATCGTGTGCTCTGACGTCACCAGCCAGTCAGAAGACAAACCCAACACCAAACTCCCTGCCACGAAGTCAATTCCCAGGAGCAAGAAGGCCTCACCTCTCTCCCTGGGCATGTCTGGTGGGTTCACGCTGCTGACCTTGGGGTGAGCGGGCCCACACCAGGGCTCCTGGCCAGGGTGGGGTCCAATGGAGAGGGAGTGGTGTCCTTGCTCCATTTTTCATCTTTACAACGAAGATGGCAGAGAGAGGCCACAGTACCTGCAAAAGACAAGGATCACGTCCTTTGGACCTGCGGTCTCCATTCTGGAAAGATCTTAGGCCCAGGGGCAGACTCGGGGGTGTTCCTCCGAGCAGGGGGAATGGAAGATCAGCAGTTCGAATCCTCCGGCAGACCACGAGAGACAGACAGGCATTCAGTGCTTGTGAAGGGTCGCCGTCTCTGCAGTCCTCTGGGGCAGGTCGACCCAATGCTGTAGGGTCTCAGAGTTGACTCGATGGCCACAAGGGAAAGGACTCACGACAAGGACCGTCTCCCAGAACCAACAGAGAGAGAAAGCCTTCACTCGTAGCTGGCTCCCTGCATTTACACTTCCAGCCTGCTTAACCGAAGATTCCACATTTTGAGAGTTACTTTTCTTTTTCCTTTTTTTTGTGGCATCACTGCCCTGGTGGGAGTAGGAAGCCCAGCCTTGCTCCTGGAGAGCTGCTGCCGGATTTGAACTGTCAAGCCAGTGAGCCGCCATCCCGCACGCAACCATTACGCCACCGGGGCTCAGCCAGGAGATTCCAAATTTTGATTTATTAAAGCCACCCAATTATCATCGTTCTATTATATACTCACTGTCACGAGTCAGTTCTGACTCATTAAAAAAAAAAATCATTGCCATTTGAGACATGCAAATGACCATGGAGGGCAGGGTAGAACTGCCCCTTGGTGTTAATATTTTGTTGTTGTTGTTTGGGGGGGCATCACTGCCTCTGGTGGTCGTGGGAGCTACCCAGTGTTGCTCCTGAGAGCCGCCGCTGGATTTGAACCGCCAAGCCCGCGGGCCGCAGTCTCGCACTCAACCCCTACACCACTGGGGCTCAGCCCTGTGTTAATATTTTAAATCCACACAAGAGTAGACAGCCCCACCTTTCTCTAGAGGAGCCCCTGATGGGTTCACATCACTCACCTTAGGGCGGGCAGCTCCATGTATAATCAATCCACTACGCCGCAGAGCTCCCAGGGACCCTCTCTGGGGTTTAGGAGGCATTACAAACAGTCATGGAGTAGATCGCTACGCTCTCTCCTCAGAAGGAGCTGGGGAGTCGGAGTGAGCAGTGACGGCCCCGCGAGGTTGGACTAAATCAGATTGGACCCGCGGATTAGAGTTTTCTGATCCTTCTCGACCTTATCTCAAGATGCACCAATGACTCTCAGCCCACACTCTGAAAAAAAAACAAAACAACATTGCTGTAGAACAGGAGTTCTCGGGCTGAGCCCTGGTGGTGTAGTGGTTGTGTGCGGGACTGCGGCCCACTGGGACGGAGATTCAATTCCAGCTCCACAGAGCAAAGGCTGGGCCTCCTACTCCCACCACCAGAGGGCAGTGATGCCTAAAAATAAAAAAAGAACAGGGGTTCTCAACCTTCCTAATGCCCCAATCCTTTCATACCGTTCCTCAGGTTGTGGTGACCTCTCCCCAGCCCCAACCATAAAATTATTTTCGCTGCTGCTTCATCACTGTACTTTTGCTGCTGTTAGGAATCTGGCAACCCCTGTGAAAGGGTCGTTCGGCCCTCAAAGGGGTCACAACCCACAGGCTGAGAATCGCTGTTCTAGAAAAATCGCTCCTCCATCTTCCCACCTTCACGGTGTCCGTGTGACTCACCTGGGCACTCGTCCCTGTCCCCACCACTCGGGCTAAATCTGCATCAAACTCAACCCACCACAGCGTGCACCTGACAACTACTGCTGACCCAGGCATGGCCTAAGCCGACCCCGTCACCCTGAAGGACAGGGTGCTCCTGCCAGGGACAGTGGTTTTTGTTTCCAGTTGGGTGAAATTGGGAAGCATGAGGCTCCTGCAGGCCCCGACACCATGATGACTGGACCAGAGAAGACCCCACCTCGGAAAGAAGCCAGTGCGGAGAAGGACCGAGTAGGAAGCGGAACAGAGTCTGGGTGCTGGTGACATCTTTGGGTCGTGATTTGACCAGATGTGAAGTCACTTGAAGCTGCGGTTTTCTAGTTTGGGTAAGTGGAGTGTCCTGACTCAAATGGTCCCCAGGCCACAGACAGAATCCTGGCTCTGTCAAACAGCCACCAGTTTCTTGGGAAAGATCAAAATGTCCTCCTTCCAAGGATCTGGGGACACAAGTACCTCCATCTAAGGACAAGCTCCACTGAGGCAGAAGCCTGTCAGCCCTGGGGAACTCCTCTCTTCCCGAGTGGGGGTTCCCCAGCCCTCACTCTGCTCAGACAATAGCTGGCTTCCCCACTCCTGCCGCCCACTGAGGCTGGTGAGTGGGCTCCAGCTTTCAGGACCACCAGCTTGTGCAAGGAGCGAACAGACAAGCAGAGTGACCCACGGTACCGATGCCCGCCTGCGCCACGCCCCCACCCCAACCCCCCCCCCTATACACCTAGCTCCCTAAGACGTGCTCTGGCATGCACCTGTGAGGATGTGCACCCATCAACATACATGCCATCCCCTCCAAGACAGGGAGGGCCAGCGGCTAACAGGAGAAGCCACACCTGAGTGCACCCTGGAGGGGATGGAGTCTGCATTTTGCCAGCTCCTGGTGGGGGGTGGGGGTGGGCTGACCCCGAGAAAGGTCACCTTACATCACTGCTCACCCTTCCCGAGTCAGCTTCACCCTGAGACTCCTCCCATCCACCCACACCTTTCCCAGGTGAGGCTGGGGACTGCCTTCCAAGGCAACAAAAGCCAGACCTTGCCTCGCTCCCACACTTCCTGTGTGTCGGAGCACTCCCTCTGTTTCATGCCCTCCTCTCCAGAATCCAGAGCCTAGATGATGCCCAGAGGGCAGGGACACTTCCCCGGGCACAGAAGAGGAAGTCGAAGGCCAGAAGGCTAAAGAGACTTGCTCTAGGGCTCCCAGCATTGAACCCAGGCGTCTGCCGAGGCCCCCTGCATTAGGCCCAGTCCACAAGGCATAGGGCCTACGAATAGCATAACATAGCTGTCCTTTCCTGCTGCTCTTAGCCCTGGTGGTCCCTCTGCAGAGGCGCTCATGAGCCAGAGATCAGCTGGTAAACTGAGTGTATGCGGCCTCCGAGGAGCCCAGAGAGCTTCCCCAGTGCCCGGGAATCAACAGTTCTCGAAGACCCAGCTCACCACCCTTATCAGGGAGAAAAGCGGATGAGAAGACACCTAGCATTAGATCTTCCTGAACCTTCCAGGGGTTGCTTGCCCCTCTGATGGGCCCCTCTGAGGGTCTCTTCCCTTGAAGCACAGGTGGAAAACTCATTTGGCCTCAGGAAACCTGGTTCCCATGTGAAAGCCAGGCAAAAGGAAAACTGACTGTTTAGCTACCAACCCAAATCAACCGCCGTCGAGTCAACTCAGACCCAATAGGACAGAGCAGAAGCGCCCCTGTGGGTTTCCTAGGCTGTAAACCTTTACGAGAGCCGAGCGCTCACCTTACTGCTGCAGAGCTGCTGGTGGGTTTGAACTGCTAACCTTTCGGTTAGAGCCCCAATGTCTAACCCACTATGCCACCCGAGCTCCTCTTCAAGAGCATGAGAACAATATCCTAGCAAGACGCCAACCGATAAAAATGCCACAATGACAGCCAAGTGAATCCTTGGAACTCAGGAACCCATCGCTTGGACTTCGGCCGAGGGGAGGTGGACCCAGTAGAACGTTTAATCACTGGCGGTTGTTTAAGATAGAAACTTCTGATCCACGTGGGGCAGGGGGCGGGGTGGGGAGATGCCCTACTTCAACCTCCAATAGAGCTGCCACCCGATTAAGCCCACGTGTTCCTATTGGCCAGGTTGGCACAATAAACCTAACTCTCACGCCCCTGAAGTGACTTTAATTTCCTATCCTGACAAGCCAGGCTCTCTGATCGTTGAGGCGGGCGGGATTCAATCTTTATTGAGCACGGCTTCATCTGGCCCTGGGAGCTTCATCAATTCATCACGTCCAGGAACGAACCAGGTGGAGGAGGTGACAAGAGGAGCCAGAAGGTGGGAGCTGAGGCGGAAGGACTCCCTGAGCTTCATGAGCACCGACTCTCAGCTCCTGTGCGCCCGCCAAAAAGCCCATGGAATACTCTGTGGAGGGTAGAATACAGGGCTCTGTAACAACATAAGTTCAGTCGTCAGCTCTTGAACTCACCCCCTGCCCTGCCAGACATCTCCTGGGGAGGCTGCTGGGCCAAGCAGCTAGAAGGGACTCAGGTTCCGTGGAGGAGACAGTCAGTGCCAAGGGACTGGGGCAGAGCTGCCTCAGAGGGTCCGCTCCTCCTTCCTCTGGTCTCCTCTGCACACTCTTCCTTCTGCTTCTCTCATTAGAGCCTCCTACACGCCCTCCCCCACCCCACTTTCACACCCGCCCTCCCCCCAGGGACACTTTTGTTTCCTCACTCCCTTGAGAGGTGGGGAATGGCCCAGGAAAGTGTGATAGCTAGGGTTTTTTTATTTTTGCTTGGGATTGGTTTTTTTTGGGGGGAGGGGGGCATCACTGCCTTCTAGTGGGAGTAGGAGACCCAGCCTTGCTCCTGGAGAGCTGCTGCTGGATTTGAACCACCAGCCCAGTGGGCCACAGTCCTGTACACAACCACTACGCCACCAGAGCTCAGCCCCCCAATTTTTTTTTTGTGGGCATCACTGCCCTGGTGGGAATGGGAGGCCCAGTCTTGTTCCTGGAGAGCTGTTGCTGGATTTGAACCACCAGCCCTGTGGGCCACAGTCCCACACACAACCACTATGCCACCAGGGTTCACCCAACTAGGGTTTTTTGTGCCAACATGGCACCTGTAAGAAGATAGGGGTGGGTGTAGCCTGTCCAGCAGGTCTCAGCCTGCTGCCCTCCCTTGAAGGTATCGAGATATGTAACTCCCTGGGGCCAGGTCTCTCTCTCTACCTTGACCCTGAGAGCTGTTGGAGCCCTGACATATTTCCCATTGACATTGAATCCACACGGCTTTGCACCCACCAGCCTCTGTAGTCCTGCATTCTGCATCCTTGCCTGTGGCCACGTCAGTCTGCAAAGGGACTTAAGGGCTATTATCAGACTTATGGACTTGAGTTACCGGACTTGTGGCCTGGAGTTGGGCTGGGCTGGGCTGGTTTCTTGATAGATAATTACTTTTTGATACAAAACTCTTTCTTATGCACAGATGAATGTCCCTGCATAGGCAGCCACTGCGGGCTCTGCCCCTGAGTGTTGGGGGGGGGGGTCAGTTAAGAAGGTTCCAGCAAATGGTAGATGGCAGCCTGCAGGAGGAAGCTCACGGAGGTAGGACATCAAACCCGGGAGGATTGCTAGCCCTTAGCCCAGTGAATGAACTTTTGATACGTCCGTGGGGGGAGCAGAGCAGAGGTCAATACCTGGCTGTTAGCCACAAAGACCGGCAGCGGCGGTTCAGAAAGCACCATGAAACAGAGGCCCGGTGGTAACCACTTCCTAAAGGCCACAGGCCCTGAAATCGCCGTGGAACCCGGTCCTGCTCTGACAGAAGAAAGAGTCGTTGCCGTGAGCCTGAGCCGATTCAGTGCGACTGGGGATTTTGTCTTATTACATGGCAAGCACTGTGCTCAGGTCAAGACGGCTGGCGGGGAAGGCAAGCGCCAGGCTTTGCGTGCCAGAGACCCACGGATAGCTCGTTGTTAATGAGTGAAGGGAGCCAGGCTGATTGGAAGTTGGGGAGAGGAGGAAAGCATGCTGGGAAGGGCAGAGCGCAACATGAGGAAGGGATACGGGTTCAGTAAAGTGATGGGTGAGAGGCGGGAGTTTGAACTTTTGAGCAGAAAGGCATCGTTGGATTTGCTTTTAAGATGGGCTACTGCTGAGGGGGACTTAGGCTCATAGTTAAGATGCTGTGACTTCTTTAAGGCCTCTTGAAGGCCAGCCTTTGCACTCGCAGGTGAGAACAAGGTCCTAGGCCGCCCTGGTGAAGAAGGCATGGGTTAAACCTCTGAAAGTCCACCCAGGTCCTGAGTCTTGCTCATGGCTATTGCAGCTTGGCTGCTGGGGGACAGGTTGGAGGCTGAGTCCACTCAAGAAGCCTCAGAAGGAAACCTGGCAATTTGCTCTGAAACCCCTCCAGAGCACAGCTCTCCTTAAATAAATGAGGGCAAATCAAAAAGTATTACTACGAAATCATAGCCACTTTATTGAACGAAATTATCCACATACAATGCTATTGGTTCCCAGAGTTGGTGTGTCCTCCGTCTCGGCACGTGCCCGTCTGCAGGGGGTGTTTCTCTCTGACCTTCCCCAAAGAACTTGGGGCTCTTCTGGTTTCACCAGCTCGAGGCAGATCAGGCAGTCTGGGCATGCTAAAGGGACTCAAGACGTGTTCCTTTTCGGTGCTCTTTGAGTCTGGGGAAGGAGGAGGGATCTGAAGGGGCAGGATTGGAGGGTGGGTGGGTGGATGGGGACAGCTTTCCTGGTGAAGTTCTCCCAGGGCAGATCTGGCTGTGCCCCCAGGTAGAGCTGGCACATTGCCGTGATGGGGGGCATTCCTTGGCACCAATTTCTTGGCCTTTTCCTCACGGCTCCTGTTACAATTTTCTTAAATCTTCTTCAGAATAAGCCCCTGTGATCGTCCTTTGAGAAAATCCCTCAGAATTACCCCTTTGGAATCTCAGAAACTCGGCCACAACACCCTAAAGGGACCTCTCTGGGCCTCAATGTCACTGAGCCAGCAGGACACCCTTGGAAGCGACTGTTGTGATTGGCTCCTGTCTTCTTGCTGCGTTTTTTTCAAAAAGCCCCCTGAGGACATGAAGGATGCAGTCAGTTACTCATTGGGGAAAGAGGGAAAAAAGAACAAGGCCAAGTCGCTCTGCTAATCTTCCAGCAGCTGAGAGAGAGAGAGAGAGAGAGAGACAGAGAGAGAGAGAAAGACAGAGAGAGAGAGAGAGAGAGAGAGAGAGAGAGAGAGAGATAAGACTCTCTGCTTCCCCCCAGATGTTACAGCCTCAAACCAAAGAACAGTTCTGCCCTGCCCTATAGGGACATGCTAAGTTGGAATCCACTCGGTGGCGATGAGTTTTTGGGTTTTTTGCTTCATTTTAAGGTGACTGAGACAGATGCTAGGAGAGAGAAGAGGGTTTCTATCCCCAGAAACAGTTACAGTTTCAGAAACCCACAGGGGACCATCTACCCTGTCAGGTCGAGGCGCATCCAAATCAACTCACTGTCCGTTGAGTTTGTGTTTTAAAGACACACGTCTAATTGGGAAAGCCTGTCTGCAGCCATCCACTGATCACCCGAACACCTTTCCTGTGTCATAAACCTGTGCACACGCGAACTGAGACCTTCCTAGCAATCCCCGAGACACACCGTCTCTCAGCCCACTTCCACCCTGTGTGACCTGCTTCCTAGCCTCCTCTTCTCTGAACGCCGTCCTTGGGCAACTGTTAACCTTTTGATCTCAGACAGACCATTTTTCTAAGGTGTGTGCACTGCCCCAGTGTGGACCTGTCTATGGTTCGGCTGAAAATGGAGCCACCAGGACGGGTTCATTTGCAGGCCCGAGGGATGCTGTGTGCACCTCTGACCAGTGAGACTGGTCTCTTTGATGGTGGGGCGTTGTGTGGCATATTTGCTCCTACTCTTTCGAGTACCTTTAATGTGTTCCCTTTCAGAGCCGTGTGTTGCTGGAGCCAAATATTGTCTAATTCTTCTGACCTCCGGGTTCTGGTCTCAGTGATGGTTAACTGGGCCCTTTGTCTATTGAACTAATTGCTTCCCTGGGCCTTCAACTTTCTTCACTCTTCATCCCTCGAGACAGACAGGCCATTCGTTGCACCTTAGCTGCCCGTTGCTCTCATTCTCTGCCGCCCCCCCTCCCCCGCCCCGTCTGAAACTAGCCCAAGCTCCAAGAGCACTGAGGGCAGTTTCAATGTTTCTTTTCCTCCTTTTAAGACCACCCAGACCAGTGTTTTGATCCGATGGGAAAGGGAACTGGAGGGTTGCTCTCATTCTTAATGGAAAAAAAAAATGCTATACCTAATAGGTTATCCAATGGGAACTTATTATACAATTGCTACCTATAAACTAATTCAGGAATGCAAAAATCTCCATCCCAAGGGCTAACACTGATTAGTTAGTTATGTCTACTTAGAAAAACATGTCTAGCTTGAGCCCAAGGCTGTCTCTAAGCTCCGTGGGACAGGGTACCACATCGATTGATGATGTCTGCCACAAGAGCAGGATGGAAAGCAGTGGTACATGTGCCCTATTTTCTGACCACTCTCGTAAATAATCCACTTACACTGGGAAGTATCAATGAGTGAACAGCCAGAGACCAGGATCATAGGAGTTCCAGCTCCTGTGGGAAGCCCTGGTTTCTCTGATCACAGAAATTAATCCTTGCAACGGTCAGCTTCCCAGTTCTAGTCAACCACTTGTAATCACTGTTCTTCCTGTAAGATTTGGGGACTGTTACCAATGGAGTTGGGGTTATGGCTCATCTGTGCTTTCCTCCATGGAATAACTTTTGTGGAGGCCTGGAAATGTTGCCACAGGACCTGCCTCTGAGGCTTGCCCCACCCTGCCCATATGACACATCCACTTGGCCTTTTTGGCCCAAGTTGGTTGAGGACTTTCCCCCAGACAAGGAAATACTCTTCTTCTTTCTAGCTCAGTGCTTCCCTGCAACTCTGAGTGAAAAGGGGGCTGTGAGTCAAGGTTCAAGGTCACTGGTTCCCTGCAGGCCATCCCCCCACCCCGGGGATTCACTTTCAGAATGGTTTCCCAAGGAACAGTAAGCAAGGTCATTCTGGGAACAGAGGCTGGAGCGACTGCAGGAGCCATCCATTCTCATGGGGCTAATATCCTGCTTCTCCGGTCCTGAGTCACCAGGGAAGGTGCAGAGGCCATACGGCCTTTGGGAGAGCTCTTCTGGGAAAATCACTCATCAGGGATGAGTGGTCTCGCTCTCTTCTCCTTTGAGCAAGACAACAGACCCAACCTGAATTATTTAGCCAACCTGTGGGGGGGAAGAGAGGGATGTCTTTTGTAGGAAGTGTTTGGGTGGTGCAAAAGGTTAACATGCTGGGCTGCTAACTGAAGGGTGGAAAGTTTGGGTCCCACTCCCAAGGGGTGCAGAAGAGAGGTCTCACAATCTGCCCTCCACCCCCAAAAAATCTACTGAAAACCCTATTGCGCTCAGTTCTATCCTGATACAGAGAGGGTTACTGTGAGTCAGAATTTATTGGGCAGTAAATGGCTTGGGCTTGGTTTTGTTTTTATATCCCTTGTAAAGCAGAGCCCAGAGGCAGAAACTAGCTCCATCTGCAGGGAAGGCAGCAGTGTCCTTGGGGAGCAATTGAGAAGAAAGACATGTGACTGGATGGAGAAGAGAGGGAAGTTGGGAAGAACATGGCTTAGACTAGGGGGATCAGCGGTAGGGGGATAAAGATTTTTTATGGAGGGGGGGAAATATTCACTTATTGCCCAGGGAGTAGAGTTTCAAATAAAAAATAATGTATAATATAATTCTGGTGTGTGTGTGTGTGTGTGTGTGTGTGTGTGTGTGTGTTTCTTCTAGTGGGGAACTCTGAAAAGGAAGGAACCAAATGTGAGCATTTTATCTTGGCAAAGTGAAGTGCTTAATGACCTTGGGTTGTTTGGGTTTTGTTTTTCCTTCTTTGTACTTTTCTATGTGTGGTAAGTTGTCTTAAATGAGTCCGTGTTCCTTTTGTAATAGAAAGCCAATTAAATGTTACTTTGAAATAATAACTAGAAGAGGAGGGAAAGAGGAAAGTAAGAAAGAACATTGTCTAGAAAGGGTCCTTTCTGCACCACTTTTCTGTACGCCTGAGACTGCTCTAAAACATAAAAGCTGCACAATTTTAAAAATACCTTTTTAAATGAACATGGCGTCACTTAGAACTGAACCCAGACCCCCATTTTGTTCCTTATTATGTAACCTGGGCCTCCATTCAAGATCCCTGGAGCACCATGGTTAAAGCACCCAGCTGCTGACCAAGAGCTGGGCAGTTCAAGCCCCCCAGCCATGGCCCAAAGACAGGGCGACCTGCTCCTGTGAAGATGGCCCCCCTGGGGCAACTCTGCTCCGTCCTGCCGGGTCCCCATGAGCTGACATTGACTCCAAGGCAATGGGCTTAGGGGCACCTCTATTTCCTCTTCCTAAGTCACCTAAGGAGGACAGACAGTGCTTAGACCTGGAAGGCAGAGCTCTCACTTTAGGGTGGGGTGTTCCCAGGAGTGCTGAGCAGCAGCAAGCACTATGCAGTTCACTTTGCCAAGGCAAAATGCTCACACTTGGTTCCTTCCTTTTCAGTGTCCCCCACTGTAAACACACTATATATATATATATATATATATATATATATATATATATATATATATATTCTCTCTTAGGGAGAGAATTGTGGTGTCCTCTGCTGAGTGTGGGGGTGCCTGGTGAGGAAGTGGGGCAGCCTGGGGGAGCCTAGGACACGGCACAGGCAGGAGGCATCCAGTCCTCTGTATCCCATACCCCGTAGCCCCCAGGGTCCGCCAAACAATATATTGCAATGAGCCAGGGGTGTGGGGAAAGAGAAGTGCCAGTGGCATTCAGAACTCTTTCAGCAACATTGCAGCTCTTCCCGTGGCCATGCATGTGGCTCAGGCTCCGGACAGAAGACATGTGCTTTCTGAAACGCCATGGGGTGGGAGAGGTGGGGGACATGGGTTTGTCCCATGCTGGTAAGACTTATGAGCAAGTCAAGCAGTTTGGCCCCCCTGTGAGGCTCCAGGGGCACAGAGGAAGACAGGGTTGAGGCCTTTGGGGACGTGGCACACAAGGAGGAGGGTGGTGGCATCATCCCTAGCAGCAGCGGCCCAGGATGGCGCCGAGCGGCTCCGCCCCCTTCTCACTGGGGAGCCCTCGAGTTCATTTCAGCAAGAGCTCCCCCGAGCGCCTGCCGGACCGCATCGTGCCGCCTTCTTAATAGATCACTTGGGGTCCTCTCATCCTAAAGAAAACAAGAAAAGGAACAGCCAGCGTTTGTCAATAAATTAATGGAAACCAGCAATGCGAGCTTCATGAATTCATGATGAAGCCGCCATGTGCTCCTTTCTCAGAGATACACTGGGCTGCCAGCTTCTTTCCCCTGAGGGCCTGCCGACCCAGCTCATCCCCTCCCTCCCCTTCTGGGCGGAGACACCCCAGTGACCCCCCGGGGGAACAGCAGCTGTTCCCTCTCCTGCTAAGTAACATGTCCTGTCCAGGCCACACCCGGGAGCCACTGGCTCCACACAGGATTCCAGAGGGTGCCGCCCAGAAAAATCAAGTCTCTACAGTGTCATCCATCACATGGGAAGATGGCCTCCACGTTCTGGGCCCTGTGCTGCACACTGGGGCTACCGCCCAACCTGCGGGGTTTCTTCCAGTTCCTGGGCGCTCAGGTTCAAGTTGGGTCCAGTCAGCCACATGAGAACGCACAGGTAAACCTCCGTGAAGAACCGTCGGGCACCGGCGGCCGGAGGGCATGAAGACCCACTCTTCTGGGCGGTGCCCCCAGTGTGCAGCACAGGGCCCAGAACTTGGGAGCCATCTTCCCATGTGACAGAGGACAATATAGAGGCCTGCGGCTGACCTAGGACAGCACCACGTATCATAGAGCAGAGGGGCCAGGGTGGGGGGTTGTTACATGGCCTTCGGTCTCACCAAAACACACGACTGGGCTTCCTTCCATTGCGCCACGGGACGGATTCAAACCACGAGCCGCTCCAAGGGAGAAAGACAGGGCTTTCTACTCCCATAAAGAGTTCAGGGATCTACATATAATCTCCTCTCTGGGGCACGGACAACAGGAAAGTGAGTGAAGGGGCACATTGGACAGTGTACGCGATGAAAACGTAATAACAACTTGTACATTATTAAGGGTTCATGGGGGAGGGTGGGAGGGAAGGGAATATGGGGAGCTGGGACTGGAGCCTAAGTGGAGGAAGGATGCTTTGAGGAGGATGATGGCAACAAGTGTGCAAATGTGGCCTGCATACAATTGATGTATATGTGGATTGTGAGGGGAGTTGTATGAGCCCCCAATAAAGTGATTCATTAGAAAAAAAAAGGAGGGGGCAAGAGGAGTTTATACCAAAGCTCAAGTGGAAAATATTTGGAAATGAATGTGGCAACATGTGTACAAATATGCTTGATACAAAGCATGTATTTAATGTTACAATAGCTGTAAGAGCCTCCAATAAAATCATTGAAAAAAAAAAAAAAGAGTTCCTGTCTCAGAACCCCACAGGGACAGTTCCATCCGGTTCTAGAGAGTCGCCCTTGACTCGCTGGCAGGGAGTCTGCGTTCGGTTCTGGCACCAATCATCTGTGCCACCCACAGACCTTGGAGAGACTGTGGAGATTGCTGGGAAATGCACAGCATTGGCCAAGGTCGGAGATAGAAGGACAGCACTAGCCTGCCCCCCCTCTTCTCTCCCCGCCCCGCCCTTCACGCATACACATGGCTGCCTCGTGATTTTTCCTCCGTCAGGAGGCAAAGCTCCAGCCCTGCCTTTGAGGAGCTCGTGGGAAAACAGAAGGGCGTGAACGCCTAGGATATAAAAACAGTCAGACTCCTTTATCCAACACGCGGAGACCAGGCCAAGGGAGTAGGCCACGTCTTCCCCATGTGGTCCTGGGCATTGTTTCTCGAGCCCACCCAAGGATCACTTAATGACCTTGGGGAATGCGTCTCTGCTGGACTCACAAGACCTTTGTGAAATGTTGCTTGCTTTCTAATTGCCTCTGACGCCGCCTCACAAACCATGTGCACGGACAGATAGACAGACATACAGACAGACAGACGAGCGGGCAGGCGCACTGCCTGGCTTGCCCCGTCCTCACCACGGCTGGGGCCTCCCGTCTGTTGTCCTTGCTGATGTGTCTCAGACCCAACTTGCATCCTGCCTCCAGGGCTCGTCTCCTGGCACGATCCCGGGCAACATTCTGCGTCTCCAGTGGCTGACCTGGAGACACAGACGACCAGGTGGTCCACCTTCGCCGCCTCCATCGGGAACCCGCCCACCACGAGGGACCCTGCTGGTACTTCAGATGCTGGTGCTATAGCTCCCGACATTCGAGTCACCACGGTCAGACAAAAAATCACTGCCATCAAGTCCATTCTGACTCCTGACCTAGGGGCCCTTTAGGACTGAGCAGAACTCCTTCGAGTTTTCGAGACTGTCAATCCCCACAAGGAGACAGACAGCTTCATCTCTCTCTCTCCCGTGGAGGACCTGGTGCACCAGAACCATAGACTTCGGGGTTGGCAGCCCCCTTGCACCTCGGAGCCTGAATGGCTTCCTAGCCAACAGGAAAGATAAACTCCAGGAAGTCTGGGGACTAGAAATGTCTGACAGGACATGAACCAGGCTGTTTCTAACCTAGAGATCACTCTCACATCCTAACAGTGCTTTGTAAGTGCCGCTAAATAGCCAGTCCCTAAGATATCCTTGGACCCACCTTGGCAATCTGGACCTCGTGCGTGAGGTGTAAATCCTCCACAGGAGTCCTGGTTTTCAGTCGCCATCAAGTGTTCTTCAACAGGAAAGTAGCAAGTCCACAAGCCGTGGGGCCAGCGTGGAGAACACAGCCAGTTTGGAGGTTCCAGGACACTGGCCTGATGACTAAAGGGGGGACTGTGGTAAGTGGAGTGGAGGTTAGAAGCGCTTTCCCGCCTGTGGGCATTCTCGCTTGCACAGCTTACCCAGGAAAGCATGCTGGTTGACAGCGATGTGGTTTTTCCCTGCTGGGTCTCCCAGCCCCCATCCGACCCCCTTCGGGACCCCGCCAGGGCTAGAAAGGCCTTGGGCTCATCTGTCAACCCTCTTGACTCATCACCGCCTTCTGCCTGAACCAGGGATGGCATTTCCTGGCAGTCTCCATCCCACCCCGTGGGGCCTCAGTGAAATATCTCCCTGACAAACTGGGAATGCCACCAGCATCCATCATCCGGGATAAACGGCAAACAGCCTTGAGACAAGAGCAGCTCCGTTGGATTCTAAGCTGCATGCATTAGGAAACTTGCCTCTGGCCCAAGAGGCCTGAAATTTGCCGCCCTCAGGTAACCCTTGCTTTGGTAGGGTAAGCTCTGGGTCGGGACTGGGGTGGGGGGACCCCTCCCAGGGTTCTTTACTCGGGGAGTGCTTCTGCCCCTGGTGGAACTCAGGGTCAGACTGTGGTCCTCAGACTGAGGGTCACAGGCATGCACAATGCTTCTTGCGTTTTTGAAGTTGCTGTGGGCTAGAGAAGCATCTAGCACATAGGAGGTATTTTGGTTTTTGGAGTCACTATGGACTAGAGAAGCACCTAGCATATCGAGGGTGTTATGGCTTTTGAAGTTGTTCTGGGCGACAGAAGCATCTAGCACAGCGGTTCTCAACCTAGGGGTCGCGATCCCTCTTGGAGAGTCCAACAACCCTTTCACAGGGGCCGTCTGATTTATAACAGTAGCAAAATGACAGTTACGAAGTAGCAACGAAAAGAATGTCATAGGTGGGGGAGTCACCACAACACCAGGAACTGTATGAAAGGGTCACGGCATTAGGAAGGTTGAGAACCACTGAGCTAGCACTTCGGGTGTATTCTGGTTTTTGACGTCGCCGTGGTCCAGAGAAGCACGTAGCAGCAGCTCACCTCTCCCTGCAGGCCCCTGAGGAGAACAGGCTGGAGATCTACGCCTGAACAGTCATCCCTGGAGAACTGTACGGCACACAGCTTTCCCCTGATGCACCGCGAGCCCGGGTCTTTCTAACTCTGAGCTGTGCGGTTTTTCTCAGACTCCCACCGGCCAGCACAGGCTGTCCCGTGACTGGACACAGTGGTGCCCTGGTTCTGAGCGGCTGAATGACTGCCACTGATCTGAGCCCCTCCCCTGGACATTGGTACACAGCAGTCACCATAGCAGCCAGGGGCTTCTGCAGCAGGCCCCCCTCCACAGACCTCCCTGATCCTGAGCTCCCCAGCCTCCTGACTCAGTCCATTCTCTCAGTTGTGGCTGAGTCTATGAACCACACCCCACTCCTCCCCGCCTCACACTACCCCCCACCCATTCCACCGCATGGGTCACAGTGAAATATCTCCCTGACAAACCAGAAATGTTGCTGGAATCCATCATCCGGGATAAATGTCCCCCCCCCCTTCCCCCAGTACACACACACTCCAGTGGGATCAGTAGGCCCTGGAGGATGATCATGAAAGGAGGGACCAGTGGAGAGAAGGCAGGGGGCTCCCTAAGCAAGGCTGTCAGGAAGAGGTTTCCATCTGAGTGGCCTGCAGGCTGCATCCCGGATGGGGCAGATGGTTCACATGCTTGGCTGCCCGCTGGAAAGTTGGTGCTTGGAGCTCGCCCCGGAGTCACCGTGGGAGAAAGGGCCGGTGCCCCCTACCCACTGGAACCCCCTGTGGAACACAGATCTGCTCTGACTCGCCTGGGTCACCATGCATCAGGAGGGACTCCAGGGCACCTGCCAGGGTTGCGTGGGGGCTGAGTGCGGGGCCCTGTGGGCAGCGGGCCTAGGTCTGGTTTCTCCCTTCCCTGGCTGAAGGAACTTGGACAAGTCCCCAAACCTCTGTGCGCCTCACTTCCCACCTCTGCAGGACAGTGCGAATGGTGAATGGCATTGCCAAAGACTCCCAGGCGGTGCCAGGGCTACAAGCTTCGCTGCTGGTGGAAAAGCCGAGGCGTGTACCCTGCCCAGCAGTCCTGCTGGAGGAAACCAAATCCAAACTCCATGCCATTGGGTCGATGCCGATGCACAGCGACCCTATGGGACAGGCTAGCACTGCCCTGAGGGTCTCCGAGACAGTCTGTCTTTACAGGAGTAGAAAGCTCCATCCGCCTTTCTCCCTTGGAGTAGCTGGTGATTTTGAACTATGGATGGTCCAGGTAGCCAGGGCACCTTGCTGGAGTAAGTTCCGGCGATTCACTCCCATTGAGAGCCCTATGGGGCAGTTCCGCTGTCACGTGGCGTGAGTTAACACACGGCTGCCCCTTACAGCAGCGGCGCCTCTGACCTCGCACCGCTGCTGGATGACAAGTACGCGCAGCCCCAGGACAGAGCCTGGCAGAGCCGAGGACCCTCGCTGAGTATCGGCAGACGCCGACGAGTGTGCCGTCTGGCAGCTGCGGGTCTGTTTCTACACAAAGAAACCACAGCACGGGGAGGGACACGGCTGAAGAGCTGCGGTTCCATTTCCCCAGACGCTGCCTTGATGATCGATGTTTGCGCCACGCACAGAGGAGGACCGGCCTGACTCCACGTCCTCCTGCCCAGAGAGTGACAAACGGTTCTCTCCTGAAAGTAATCTGTGCTGCTTCCAGTCCAGCCCTTCCCTGCGCTGACAAATGGGAGGCGTTCCTCTCTCTTCCCGTGGGCAGTTGAAAGTATCCATCAGACATCGGTCTTCTTGGCCCTGCCTTTCTCCTGGGGGAAAGGCGGCCGCTTGGGAACAGGGGTGACAGGTGGTGCCACGTGCAGCATCTGACGGCCTGTGGGCAAGTGGCCCTGTCGCTGGTGGGTGAGAAGGGTGAAGGCAGCCCTTGGCCCCCTGGGACAGACTAGTTGGCCTGTGTTGTCTCCACTAGACGGGAAGACAAAGGAGAAGAGGGCCGACTGGTCCTGGGGCCTTGAGAGTGGCCAGCCCTATCCTTGGAGTCCCCTGGTCATGGTCATTTTCCAGTTGTATGACCTTGACTAGCTAGTTGATCTCTCCACACTCCATTGCTCCATCCACAAAATGAGGGGAGGAGGGAATGAGCGATCGTGGTGTGCTGGGTTAAAAATTGACCAGGTGTGCCGATATCAAACCCGAGGCCTGGAGCTGGAAATCGAGTCTTCTGCCTTCCCTGCGTGGCTCCCAGGTTTCACTGCTTGTGGGCAGGTGTGACCCTCCCTTGTCACTGCTGGTTCCTTGGCACCTACTGTGGTTTACCGACAAAGCCCTGGCGAGGGCCATTTGCCTGTGGAATTTTCAAAGGGGATGCCTTCATTATTCCAAAAAAAAAAAAAACCAAACACCGCTGACTCGTAGAAACCCTGTAGGACAGGCTAGGACTGCCCCTGTGGCTTTCTTGATGGGAGGAGGAAGCCACCTCTGTCTCCCTCATGATGAGACATGAGCCTATGAGCCCATCGCTCTGTCGTGGCTCTCCTGTCGCCGTGATCCTGGAAGCTCTGCCAGAAGGGTCACCCACAGTGAACAGGTGTCAGCAGAGGTTCCAGACCAAAAGACGAAGAAGAAAGGTCTGGCCCTCTGTGCCTGGAAAGCAGCCCGTGGACACCTATGTCCGTATGGGCACATCATCTGAGGCAGTGCAGGAAGGGGAGCAATGTAGCTTGGAAGGCATGCCACGGCTACCAAAGAAAGACGGGAGCGTCCCACACGTGTGAAGACGGCTCAGGATGGCACGCCCTGGGTCCCGCTGGGCGTAGGGTCACCAGGGTCAGGCGAGTTGGCCGGTGACGAACAGCAGCAGCACAGCACACAGGTAGAGACAACACTCTCAGAGTCTGAACAAAACTCCACCTTGACCTTGGGCATTTATCTTTCCATTCTCCTTCCCCCCACCTCTCCCCTCCCCTCCCTAAAGCCAGCCTATGCCTGAAAAGCTTGGGGTGGGGAGGGACAGGTGCCCGCCAGCCCTGGGACCTCTCCCTGGGATCTGTGCCTAGAAACGGGGTGCTGCAATATGGGAAACAATCGTGGCCTGAAAAGCTCCTCTCACTCCGAGTTCAACATGGGGTGTTTTTCCTTCCCTCCGACTTCTTTCCTGCATGGGACACCAGCTCCTGACATGAGGACATGTGGCCTCATTTAGGGTTGCTCCCAGCACGGAGTTTGGTAAGCCAGGTGAGAAATCAACAGGGGGCGGCTCTGTCGTCTACAGCGAGGTCACAGCCAGCAGCAAACAGATGTGCAAACCCGGGGCCAGGGTGAGAGGCATCGATGGCAGGAGCACGCAGCAAAATAATGGCTGTTTTCTCAGACTCCTGCAAAGCAGAGCTGGTGTGGAGCAGAGAGCAGAAAGCACCCCTAGCCCTCCCCTCTGCAGGGGGTGGAACGCTGTCTGATGAAGCCTTCTTTCTCCAAGCCGGATGGGGCCTTGTGTGAAGGGACAGGGACAGGGACGCCGCTCCAAGACAGGTCTGGGAAACCCCGCTTCCCCTCCAACTCAAGCCAGGCATGGAGTCAGGCTTCATCGCCACATCCCCCGGCACCAGACTTACTTAGGAAGTGAGTGGAGACACTCTGGGGACATTCCACTTTGCAGGCACAGGGGTGCAGAGCCATGTCTGGGTCGCAGATGGCATCTTGCTGTGACGCGCTATCGTGGGCATGGGCATGGGCCGGTCAGAGGCAGGGGCAACCATCACCCATGGCCATCACGTCGATTCCTTCTGCAGCGATGCCACGTGTGTGTAACATCCACCAGGATAAGTTTTCCTTTCGTGGACATTGGCCACCAATGGTGGCAGGAGCCACCTTAGCTCATGGATGGTAAAAGAAAAAGAAAAAAGACACACAGGTATTTTGCTGACCAAGGAGGATTTTCCTGGGACAATGGAAGAGATTGTTGAGCAAGGGATTTATGCTTAGTCCAAGAGCACACATCTAGAGCCCAGCTCAGACCACGGGGGTGGGTGTGCTAAGCAGATCACGGTGCAAAGCATTAGCAGCCGAGTGTCTGTGCCTGACTCCCCGACATACAGGCCTGCTTGGCCAGTGCATCAGATACAATGCAGGTCATTTCTTTGCCAGTCATTTTCAAGCACTTACTTAATTTACACATTTCCAGGGTCAATAAATCTTGGAAATAAAGGTTGATTTGCTATGTGATAGAGACAGTTTAATTAAAGATAGGGTATTTTATCAGCTCTTCCTAAATTTTCTTGCCTCTGGCCTGTGACTTTTAATACTGAGCTAATCTTTCTTTTATTCATAAGGTCTTCATTCGCATTTGTCATTGCTGCAGTAACTGGGTTTCTAATGAAAACTTGCACATAGAAGTCTGCACCTCATTTATCCTCAGTAGCAAAATTAATAAAGCAGTGTTTGAATTTTTTTTTTTTTTTTTTTTTTTTTTTTTTTTTTTTTTTTTTTTTTTTAGTGCTTGAGCTTATTGAGCCCACACAGAGTCACTGAAAACACCATACTGTGTCTTCTGGAATTTGGGCTCAACTCTGAACTGTAGCAGATAGCACCCAACCTCACCTTCCATTCATCAATAGCCCTGAGCCTAATCTTTGGCCCAAAGACCATTTTCCTATCAGATCACTCTACACACATTTTGTATATCAGCCTCAGGCATATGAAAGAGAACCAAGAAAGTCATAGTCAAGTGGCTCCTGCCACCGTTGGTGGCCAATGTCCACGAAAGGAAAACTTATCCTGGTGGATGTTACAGAGTGAATTGTGTTCCTCCCAAAGCTATAATGAAGTCTTAACTCCTGTCACTATAAACATAGCTGTTTGTATAGGTAGTGGTCATGCACTTGGTGTCAATTTCATGATTGGGCGTGTAGGGGTGGAGTGTATCCTGTCAGTTTGGAGATAGTCAATGAGACCTCTGTGTGAGCATGGCTTTCTCTGAGAAATCTGGGAAATATCACCATGAAGGTGAGAGACTGTATAGACTCAGGTCCTTGGAGACGCATAACTGACAGGAACTGGAGGAGCCAGAGGAGAAGCCACATGGACTTACCCTGATGGAATCAGACTACTGAAGCTGGAAAAGCCACAGAGAGACCCCTGCCAGTGCTAAGATGCTTCTACCACCAATGATACTGCTGATGGACCCTGAGCCCTGGAAATGAGGAGCCCTGGGGAGATCCCTGTCTGCACCGGGGTGCTTCTACTGCTGCTGGATACACAAGACTCTGCACCCACTAGTCTGTGATTGTCCTGGTGTCACTGCACGTGTTTCATGAGTCAGAAGGAGACCTTAGAGACTGGTATCAGGCAAATGGGCTAATATAGGACTTATGACCTTGGACTGGACTGGGTTGGGTTGCTTTCTCAATGTTCCATTCCTCAAGTATATGAACTTTTTCCTTATATCCATATGCGTGTTTATGAATTTCTTTCTCTAGTCTACCCGGACTAACATAGCATATAAAAGGCTGCTTTTGTTCAGGTAATAAGGGCATGCTAACAACAAAAGAACTCACTGCCATCATGTCAATGCTGGCTCATCGTGCTCCCGTGGGTCTCTGAGACGAGAACTGTTGATGGGAGAAGAAAGCCAGCCTTTCTCCCAACGAGCTGCTGTGGTTTCCAACCGCCAACCATGTGGATTGCAACCCAACGTATAACCGCCATGCCACCAAATGCATACTAGAGTAGCCAATCTCCCAAACCCACTGCCACCGAGTCCATTCCAATTCATCGAGACTCTGTAGAACCAACTAGAATATCTCCCATCGGCTTTCCGAGACTGTACATCTTTATGGCAGCAGACTCATCTTTCTCTCAAGGAGTGGCTGGTGGGTTTGAACCACTGACTTTGCCGTTAGTAGCACAGCAGTGAACCTGCTGTATTATCAGGGAACCTTTGCCAGAGGAGTGTGAGTTCTAAACCCGGTCCCTTCTAAGGACTGATGTGCTATGGGATGTTCTATTAAAGAGCAGAATGTATACAGATATGCAGAAGAAACAGACCATGTGAAGAACCACCTCTAAGTCCAGAGATGCCAAGGAAGACTCAGGGCAACTGACAACGAAGACTCCACCCCAGAGCCAACGCCTTGACTTGGACTCCGAGCCTCGCAAATTGGGAGAGAGTCAATCTGTCCTTAAAACCATCCACCTTTGTATTTTCTTGTGCTGCAACACATGCAACTAAGACAGCCAAGCATCAAGGTTGCAAATGAGGGGGAGTGGAGATGGGGAACCCAAAGTCTATCTGCAGGTGAAGCGACTTCCCCTTACAGAATGATCATGGGGAGGAAACAAGCCAGTCAGGGTGTAGCAACGATGAAATATGCAACTTTCCTCTAGTTCTTAAATGCTTCATCCCTCCCACTATCAAAGATCTGAAGTTTACCTTACAAACTCAGTTGGACCAGAGGATATACACTGGTACAGATAGGAACTGGAAACATGGGGAATCCAGGACAGATGACCCCTGTAGAATCAGTGGGGATAGTGGTGACACTGGGAGGAGGTGGGGAGGGTGGAGCAGAAAGTGGGAACCAATTATAAGGATCTACGTACAATCTCTTCCCTGGGGTCTGGACAATGGGAAAGTGGGCAAAGGGAGACATTGGGCAGCGTTCAACAAGACAAAATTATAATAGTTTATAAATTATCAAGGGTTTGTGAGGGAAGGGAGTGGGGAAGAGATGGAAAAAGGAGGAACCTACCAGGGGCTTAAGTAGAAGGTAGATGTTTTGAGAATGATGTTGGCATCAAAGGTACACATGTGCTTTGCATACAATGGATGTATGGATGAATTGTGCTAAGAGTTGTGTGAGCCCCCAGTAAAATGATTAAAAAAAAAAGAAAGAAACTGGAAAGATCATCTGCTTTATTCTTTTGCTTCTAAGAGCCAAACAAGTCCATCCAGGAACAAATTGCTGCCAGATGTCTATAATACCCTTGACTTGTAAACTTTATGGGCATCAGAGTGTCTCCAAAGTGAATTTAACTGCAGCTCTAAGACAGTTTCTGGCAGTACAGTGTCACTGGCACACTCAGTAAAAAGTTAAGAAGAAACTCCTGGTGTAAGTTTCAGACTAGTCGCTTCCCTTGTCTCAGCCTCAGGTTCCTTTACCGTAGCATGAGAGAGTTATTCTCCCATGTCTAGGGGGGTGTTGTGGTGGAAGGGCAGCAGAGTCAGGAGGTGGGCAGCAAAATGCCACTATCTAAAAGCCGGATGATCTTGAACAAGGTAATGAACCTGTGAGCCTCAGGATGTGAATGGTAACATGGAGATAGTGACAGCAGCTACTTCAACAGGTTGACAGTGTTCATAACATAAGGCCTGGGGAGAATTACAATGACTCGTGTTGTAGTAAATGCTGCTAACAAACAAGGAAGGAAACGAACAAAAAAAAATTACCTGGAGTCCAAGTGTTGCTCCACATGCTTGAGCACAGGTATACACACAACACATGAAGTGAAGTCAAAAACTTTACAACTCTTCGTGACACGGATGGGCCTGGCAACCATTAGGCTGAATGAAGTGAGTCAATCACAAAAGGGTGAACACTGTATGAGTCCACTACTAACAGGATCAACACCAAAATGAAGACAGGCTTCTGCTTTCAAATCCTGTAGTCTGGTTCCCCTAGCAATGAGGGAGTGTATCTACCTATTTGCCATGAACCATAGATCACTCCCTTATTGGGACATCTTAAAAACCACTTCAAGAGAGGTGGCCTCACTCCAGATGGGGTCACTTCCTTATGTGGGACAAGGAAGATCAATCAGTCCCTGCCATGTAGCAGTGTACCCTGATTATCCCAAATCAATAGACACTCACACAAGAGTAAATTAGTGAATCTTCCTGGGAACGCAGGTCAAGAGGAGCAGGGGCCAAGTCTGCATCAAAGAAGGCAATTACACTTCTGATAATGGATAAAGTAGGTGGGTATTTGGATACAGAAAGATTTCTCCCAAGTTGTCTCCCCAAAATATATGCTAACACTAGCTGCTAAACACTTGGAGGTCAATGAAAGCAGGTCAAAGGCTATTCTCCTGGGGTTATCAGTTATCTAGAGCAATTACACGGTATAACCTGTCCCACATTAACTAGGGCCTACCCACTTCTGATAAGGATAGATTGTTCTCCTGAAGGAGAACCCAGGGAGGCCAAACCCACTCAAAGATGACTGAGGTTAGGCTGCCAGCATGAATCAAGAGTCTGCCCATCTTGTCACATGTATACCTGTACGTAGTCCCACCCCAGTTCACCCCCTTCCTATTATGCTTATGCCTACTGTACATCCCCTTCCTGTGATGTATGTTTTTACCTGTAGTTAGAGGGCTTGCACACCCCCAAAAGATATATAAGCCATGATTAGAAGTAAATCACTCTCTCTCCTGCCCTCTCTGCTCATGCTGTGCGTGGACCTGGCTGGTGAGATCATGGCCACTCAGGAGGTGAGTGTGCTACCAGGAAATGTCACTGACCCCTTCATTTTACCCTCTCCCCTCTCTCTATTAGTCTCTATAAGTTTGCTGTGATATATATGTATATATATCATACTATTGTGTTTACTGGACCTGTGGCAGTGTGAAGGGCTGGGCTCCCTCACAAATGGCGCCCATCATGTGGCAGGAGGCAAAGAACTCTTGAGCTATACCCTGTGTAACACTTGTCTGGCCCCAGCAGAACGTAGCGTGAAACGGGAGATTGTGTGAAGTGAGGATCTGGATTTTACCCCACATTGGGGAAAATACTTAATATTACTTATACAGACCCCATGAGGTAAAATATACTTGGTATTATGTTCTTAATTGGGTACTTTTTCCCCAGCTGCAGCGTCATCACCACAATAAATTCTAACATTTTCTTTATCTTTGTACTCATCGTTACTGATGTAACGATTCCTTCAATTGTGCCAAAATATACAGAACAAAACATTCTCCAACTCAGTAACTTCTACATGAATAACGAGTGCTGCTGATTATAGTCTTTGTGTGGCAGAATCATTATTGAGAGTTTTCCCCTAATTATTCTACCGCCATTAACATGAACCCACATCTCCCTAAACAAAAACTGCTCCTCCTTCACCCAGGGTAACCATTGGTCGTGTTTGGCTTTTCTTTCTTCCTTTAAAAAAAATAAGTTTATTGGGGGCTCCTATAATGATCCATACATCAATTATATCAAGCACACTGGTACATATGTTCCCATCACCATTTAAACATTTTCTTTCTCCTTGAGCCCTTGGTATCAGCTCCTCTTTTCTTTTTCTCCCCACCCTCCCACTCTTGTGTACCCTTGATAAATTTTATTATTATTATTATTATTTTCATATCTTGCACCATCCATTGTCTCCCCTCACCAATTTCGGAGATATTTTACCTGATTTCTATGTAGCCTTTGGTGACCCAGCAGGATGTTATAGTCAACTAGGACTTTAACCTCTGTCCTTTCTTCCAAGATGCACAAAACACTTCATAACCCACATCAGAAGGACCCAAATGGGAAACCCCCACTAAGTGAACTGGACTTTACCTTAAACTCACTTGTTGCAGATCTGAGGAATGCAAATGCTCCCTGGACTTCAAACTTAAATAGCCTAGTGGAAGAAGAATGAGATAAATGCTATCCCAATGTTAGGGGATTAGTGGTGGTTGGGCTTTGGTTTAGTTCTGATCTATTGTGTTGAGGATACTCAGCGAATGGTGAACTGGGACCAACATATATTTGGTTTCTCATATTCATAAATCAACATATATTTGGTTTCTCTTTTCATGCTCTCTCTGCTTTTTGGTGACATGATGTTGGTTTAGCAGGCACAGTTCTGCCTGTGTAAATGAGTGTTCCTGAAAGTTTCACCATGTCTCCAACCCCCATGGTTTGTGTCATTAATGTCTAGTCACTTCAGTTTTGAATCTGTACAAATCAACAATTCATGTATGTTAGTCTAAAAAGATGCCCTACACATGTGTAAATTCCTTTTCTCAGCAGGGTTTTCAACTGGTTCCCAGAAAGAGTGCACTGGAGACCAAAATGATGACCCTGGACTTGAACGGTTAAACCTCTATCAGCTGATCCCCCTCTGATATATGTTGGGTCTGACCTGGTTTTTGACATTTTCTGTGTATTTTTTGTTTCTATTTACATATTGGTGTTTATCTCAGATGCATTTTGTCATTGTGGGTAACCCTCTTGAGTATTGGTTATGTATTTTTTCGGGTTTTCAGTATATGGAACCCAGAATTGATGAACCCATAGAGACAGCAAGTAGAATAAGGGTTCCTGAGAGGTCCAGGGCAAATGGGGAACTGAGACCAAGGAGTTCAAGAAGATGTCAGATGTTTTGAAACTGACTGTTTGGTGTGTTTGAACAATGGAATGATATATCTGTGTTACCTCCCCATAAAATGGTTTTAGAAAAAAAAGACCAAGTGTTTTAAATTCGTATCATTAACTAAAATAATGATATACCATTAACTAAAATAATGATACTATCAATAGAATTAGCTTATGTCCCATGGGGATGATTTATGACATACTCCAATAAAATAATGATATCTCTTATGTGAACTGGGGATATATATATATATATATATATATATATATACACATATATATCCCATAGATAAATGAATGGATTTTGAGCTCTTATTTGATCATAGCCACAAGATAAGAATAATTGGTTCTTGTGACATGGCCCTGCTCAGTACTTTGCTCACATGAAGAGATGACTGAAGATATGAGTGAGATAGCAAAATTGGGTGAAAAAATCAGATAGTGCTCGAGCTCAGAGAAAAATAGTGCCTGGGGTCTTAAAAGCTTATCTCAAAACCAGCAGCTACCTGGGTGAGGAGTCAGATATGTTCATTTGGAAGAGACACCTCAGTCTGTGTGATCCAAGGGTTTTTGAACAATAAAATTCAGATCCAGAGGAGGGAGCAGTATCAGAACTTAAATTCGAAACACTTGGTTTGGGGAACCATGGATGATAGTAGAAGCCCAAAATCCTTTTATAGGGTTCTTAAATGGATAGATTCTCTTGAGAATTCCTTCTGACCACAGTCTAGGGATGTGAATTGCCTTAATAATCTTAATACAAGATCATAGCAGACAGAGAGTTTTGTACCTGTACCTGTAAAGTGGATTTTGGAATCTGTAGTTAGGATGGAATGTAATGCCTTGTCATTTGAGGGAGCTCAAATCAAAAGGGCGCTTTTGACCCATTATGAATTTATTCCAATTTATAAACACTTTCTGCATTCTTTTTGTTGAAGATTTTCTCTGTTTTATTTAGTCATTGTTGCTGAGTCCTTTTTTTGTTTCTTGTCTTTGTTTTGATTTGTAGTGAAGCCAGGATGTGGATCTATGAACACGTAACTGGATGAAGAATTACCTGGAGCATGGAAGGGGTGGTGGGGTGTGTGTGTGTGTAGAAATGGAGAATCAGTAGCAAGGGGCACAAGAAGGAAGAAAATGTTCTAACGTTGATTGTGGTGATGATCGCAAAGCTCTTCATACTTTGGTTGGACTATTGAATTATATGATGTACTGATTACATCTCAATAAAATGATTTTAAACAAAACTTTGCTACAAGATCATAGAAACCTTTATTATATGATACTATATATACTCTGCATATTCTTGTCTCAATGTACAAATTCGTGAAGGTGATGCTTCCATCTCTCTAACCCTTCCCCAGCTAATTCTGTGCTCTGTGGTTTGCAACGGGTCAAAGTGGCAGCTTGGACATCCTCGGGAGACTCAGCCTGTGCCCCTGTTGAGTGACCTTTGTAGGTGGGCAATCTGGAGAAACAACAGTGGAGCCACAGGGTGGATGAGGTAGGTTTCCCAATGAAACGTTGCAGGCAAGCCCTCGCTCTCCCCAGAGAAGGAAAAGATGCCTTGTCATAACGGACAAGAATTCCTCAACACAACACTCTTGGCCTTTTCCTCACCTATGCAATTTTCTATTTTTTTAAAGGCTTCTTTATAGTAAGCCCCTGTGTTGTCCTGTGCCACTTGAGAAAGTCTATCAAGATGACCTCTTTCGATTTTCCTTTTGAGCTCACCTCTTTCTCTCCCATTTCACTGGCCCAGCAGAGTCCTTGGAAAGCCACTGTGTTGTGTTGGGTTTTTTTTTTTGGGGGGGGGGGGGCATCACTGCCTCTGGTGGTGGTGGGAGTACCCAGCACTGCTCCTGAGAGCCGCCACTGGATTTGAACCTCCAAGCCTGCAGGCCGCAGTCCCGCACTCAACCCCTTACGCCACCGGGGCTCAGCCTCCTGTGTTGTGTGTTTTTTTTTAAGACACTCTAATGAGTCTAAGACAAATGCATGACAGAGAGAACGTCTCTGCAGCCATCCACTGATTGCAGAGACAAGTGTAACCCACGTCTAATTTGGAATAAGCCTGTGCATGGATGCACTAGCTCTTAGGAGAACTGCATTTGAACTTACCCATGTGTGTGCGCAGGTGCATGCGCACGCTGTCAAATCAACGGCAACCCATAGCAATAGAAGCAAAGGGCTGCACCACTGCCAGCATGCTTAAGCCCGGCTGAACAGCCTTCTGTTCTAATCCGTCATCTTCGTTGGCTCGTCTGTATTAGTCGATCAGCTGGCCAATCTTTGTCTGGCAGTTCAGCTGAGGCCTGTCCACCATGGGTGGCGCTGCCGGTATTTGAAACACGGGAGGCTTAGCTTCCAGCATCACAGCCACACACAAGTGTGACGCACTAACAGGTGTGCCAGAGAGTTTCCCAGTCCCTGTTCATAGGGTCAGGTCAGTGGGGCATAATAAGATGTGAACTGACGGGTGGCGAATTAGGAGAGCCAGATCTATCTGTAGTATTAATAAACATCATCCATGGTATTCCCACCCATGTTATTAAGGCTGGGGCCCTCGTGGTGGAGTGGGTTATGTGTTGGCTGGCAATTCAAATCTAGCAGCCATTCCATGGGAGAGAGAGAAAGCTATCTGCTCCCTTGAAGACGAGCAGCCACGGAAACGCACAGAGGCAGTTCGCCTCTGTCCCAGGGGTTGCTCTGAGTGTGAATTGACTGGAAGGTGTGGGTGATCATTAGGAGTCACTCTGAGGTTCTGGGACTCAGGCATCCCCTAGTAGAAGGAAGGACCGGGAGTGGTTCCAATTCAATAGTGCCCCTGGTCCACCCCAGGCGTGACGTCAGCCTGGTCGTGTTGCTTTTGACTGCACATGGTTGGCCGGCTGAGTCTGCCTCAGACTCAGAGCTGCGCTCGGCGGCCTCAGCACCAGGCGCTTGCTGTCCTGCTTCTCCTGTTTGTTAGGTCTACGTTAACAAGCTGACCGATTCCCGAGGGCCAGAACCCATTGCCAGACTGCCACAGCACCACGCCAGCGGGCACGCTATGCGACACTGCCCCAGGAGGCACCAGGATCATCCATGACCGAGCGTTCCTGCTAGAGTGCAAGAACTCGCTCGTTGTTCAGACACGTCCCTGCTGTCTCCCTCAGATTCCCGAGGGTCACCACTCCAACAGCACCTGTCTTCAGGCTGGAGTTGCTGAGGGAACAGGAGACAGAGGAAGAAAGACCGGGCGATGCACAGTTTGAAATGGACATCTGATCCAGTGCAGATGACCCGGGGTATGGAATAACGGAGGAATCCCTCCTGCCGCTGCTGCCAACACCTCTTCCTGGGGTCTCCACAGGCCAGCTGGCCTCATCTAATTGGGATGGGAGTGGTCTGGAGGTCTGGGTCTCCTTAGTCAGAGGCAGCGAGACCAGAGACAGGTGTGGGCAATTTGCCCAGTCCTTAGCCCTGCTTTCTCTTTGGCTGGTAGCCTGGTCTCCCACCCCAATTCCCTTCCAGTCTTTTGCCTCAGGGTTTGGAACTTGGAGAGGGCATACGTCACCTTCTGGCTGTTGAGTAACCATTGAAAGACCTGCTTTGGCACTAGTGTCATCCTCAATGCTGATTTCACACCTCAGCCACAGCTGTTCCCTTGGAAGGGCCCCACAGACGGGCTCAGACCAGAAGCTCCATGTCTAGTTCAAAGTAAGCTCACTTGTAGCAGCAAATAAAACCTAGGGCAGGTTGTAAGACACCCCCTCTCCCCACCCCACCCCTAAAAAAATCACAGGCCTCACACAAGATTAGCTCGAAAAGCTGCCCAAGCTTAGTTGCTGATCCATTCCCTCCTGCCAGTCCCTCCGGCCCGACCAGGGTTTCTGTGGCCTGGGTGCCCCCTGGTGGCACATGAGGACTCATTCCCTAACCAGGCTTTGACCCATCACACTTGAAGCCTCAGTGAGAGGATGGCCTTGAGGGTACAGAGCTGGCCAAACACAGAAAAGCTCTAGGCCCCGCTGCCAGGCTGCCGCTGCCAGGGCTGAACCCCCAGGGTATGTGTGGGGGGTGCTCCTCCATGGCCTCTGCGGCCAACAGCTATAGGACAAGCTCCAAGGTCTGAGTATCCTCCGCCCCCCCTCCCTTCCCCCATTTCTGACTCAGGACACATGGGCGTGACCATTCCCTGCTGGACTCTCCTGGGATTTCCAGTTCCCAAGAGCTTGCTCTGGGAAAAAGAGGAAAAGCATGGTCCCAGTTTGCATTTAAGGGTTCTTTACACAAGTCCTCTTCCCCCAGAGACGCCATCCTCTCATTTCTCCTGACACAGCGTGGCTCGTTTTGTTTTGTTTCCGACAGCCCCTGATACAACCTGAGGTTGCCATGGTTTGAAGAATCGCTCTTCCAGATTGGACTTCCACACAGATGCTTTCTACGTCACTCCCAGATGTGTTCCCCGAAACAGACACCCAACAGCAGGTGCTGAATGGCCACCAACCCCCTTTAGATGCCAAAAGTCCTGCAGGCCTGAGACAGCTCCCCTCCTGGACCCCTGTGCTGTGAGTGACACGGGACTGTGAGTTCGAGTGACTTCAGCACTTTCACTCAGGAGATGATGGCACCTCACAGAGGCAAGTGTGTCTGGGGCACACAATAACTTGGGTGAAGGGAGAGGAAATATTCACTAAGGGATCATGCGCCACAACATAGGAATGGAAAGGCAGATGTCACTGGGAGATGCACAAGAGTAAAAGACATCTAAGAGTAAAAGACAGATACACAATCCTGCAATAATGGTACTAATGGACAATATTTATGAATAGACATACAGGCAGACACGCAGACGTGAGAAGGCCAATGGGATTCTATCCATGGGTTTGGCAGAGATTGTTTCAATCCATGTATTTGCCAGTGCTGAAAGCATATCCAAGGATATGTACAGCACAGAGGGAACCGCTCTGAAAACGCCTCCGTTCTAACCACATACCTTGAACGATTGACTTCCTAAGCTTGGGGATTTACGACCCTGGTCTCCAGAGACATCTATGGCAATTGGCATGGCACGGTTCACCCAGACCATGTTCTGTATTATAGCAGGATGAGGAGACACTGGGAGCCTTCAAGGTCTGCAAGCTGCCATCTGGGATATGACTATTAGACTCTCCTTGCTCAGAGCCCAGAAGGAAGAAAATCAAAGACTCCAAAGAACAAGAATCCCAGGGACTGCCAAGTTGCTTTGACCCACAGCCTCAATCGCTGAGACCAGGGGAAAGAGAAGATGCCCAACTGCTTCCCTCAACTACTCTGATCAGGATCAGAACAGGAGCTCCTAGAGAGGGGGAGGGGAACAAATGTAGAACAAAATTCCAAATTATAAAAAAGAGTGGGCTGAGCCCCGGTGGCGTAGTGGTTGTGCGTGGGACTGCGGCCCACTGGGACGGAGGTTCAATTCCAGCAGTGGGGCTGGGCCTCCTCCTCCCACCACCAGAGAGCAGTGATGCCCCCCCCCCAAAAAAAAAGAGCAGACTTCCTAGTCTGATAGAGACTGGTGGAAGCCCTAAGATTGTGACCCTCAGAGACCTCTGCCCAGAGCTGACTCCAGCCCCCAGGGGTCGACTTGCAGCCAAGCAATGTTATTTTTCTTACACTACCTTCCAAACCACGGCAACGCCATGTATATGATGGTTACAGATTATGTCAACGCGAGACTCCTGGGTAAGACGGGGCAGAGCCCCACCTATCTATTGAGTCAGAGTCTGATGACACCTCTTTGTTGTCACAGCCCCTTTGTCTAAGCAAGACTGAACAGAGTCGAATTTGCTTTTGTCCTTTTCTTCTGCCAGAACTAGACTTTGTGTCTGGTCCATATATCTCCTGT
>PVJH01015077.1:0-39442 GCA_004026705.1 Nesogale talazaci
TTCCTTTCATTTTGTTCCAGAAGTTTGGGCCCCACAGGTTTCAACTTACGTATTGCTGAATTTCAGAGGTAGTTGCTTCTGAGTTCTCTCCTCATAACGTTTGGCTAAGAGGCTTAAGAATTCAGTTTTGAAGACAGATTCAAGCAGGCTGTCGTACTCCTGCTCATGGAGAATAAAAATGTCGTCCTGCATAGTACTGCAAAGAGAAGGGGCAGCCTTGGTGAGCGTCAAAGCACACTTTGGTTGATTCCATTCTTTTCCACTAACTTTTTAATTTTACAACACAAGTTGCATAGCTGTTCTCATTGGAAAGGTTGAAACAAAACGGGAGCAGCAAACCGAACACCAGCTGTCTAGCGGCTCCTCCCACAGATCAGCGGGGCAGGCCAGGTGCCCCGCAGTGTCCCCGTATCTGCAGAAGCCCACCAACAGCATAATCAATGGAATGCTTCTACGTGACCATTAAAACAAAATTTAAGAACCATTTAGCCTGTGTTTTTTTAAATCAATTTTCACATTCAATCTTAGGTCCTTAAGATGATACATCAGGAATTAAGAACTTAAAACTCAGAAAGTCTTCACACAATGTAGCCGAAAAGAACCAAATTAAAAGTTAAGTTTCTAGTTAGTAGAATTTATGCTATGGTCATAGTTACTGTGATAAACCCTAACCTGAAGAATTGTGAGCCTGGGTGCCAAAGGGAAACCAAGATGCCGACACCCTTAGTCATTTCATGACAGTCTACTGCCATATTGCATTCTGCTTTCACTTGGTGCCAGCTAACTACCAGGTTGTTCGAAAGCAGGTAAGTGTAGACACATACACAGCAAAGCTCAGGGCTCAAATTCCCTGCCCTCAGGCCAATGTCGACTCCTAGGGCCCCTGGAGAGCAGAGCAGACTACCTCTGTGATTTTTTATGAGAGTATATAGCCGTGGAGTGGCTGGTGGCTTTGAACTGCTGAACTTGTGGTTAGGGGTGCAACTTGTAGTCTACTGTGCCAGCAAAGGTCCAAGATACACAGGAAGACTGCACGAACGCAAGCAAGTCCACACCATTACCTTCGAGTTAACACATCTCAGAGGGCAAGGAAAGAAGACTTGAGACAGGGTGGGGCTGGCCACTGTGAGAGCTGGAGGGAGGAGGGAGAGAGGCTGAGGCAAAGCCAGTCTCGGGCAACACTGAGAGGCAGCCCGCAACACACGGACCATTGAGAGCTGTGCTCCCTGCCTCAGTTGGATGGCTCATCCTGTCGCCAAGGCTTCGTGTCATACAAGTTACATAACCCCCAAGTACCATGTCCAATGACCAAGACAAGCTGTGAGAGGATATTGTGTGCATGTGTATACATATATATAGTCATTTAATTGGGGGTTCTTACAAATCTTATTAGGGGCTTTCTAGGTATTAAAAATAAATGAGTGGGGCTGAGCCCCGGTGGTGTAGTGGATGTGGGCAGGACTGCGGCCCACTGGGACGGAGGTTCAATTCCAGCAGTGGGGCTGGGCCTCCTACTCCCACCACCGGAGAGCAGTGATGCCCCTCCCCCCCCAAAAAATAAAATAAATGAGTAAATCTACATCATGGAATTGAGCAGGGTTACACTTTAATCGTACAAGGTGTAGGAAAGGTGAGAGAGATGTTCTTTCAGTAACTGCACCTCACGGCGCGCTCCTTCCGGGACTTCTGACACCACCATCTCAGGAGGATCACTGTGGTTGTGACAAAGCCAGAATGGCGATGTGACTGACTCGTAAGGATGACTGGGCTTTAGAGAGAATCTTTGGTATCAAGGAATCCTCATCTGTGTATTATTTGTTACTCTTAAATAGTAGCCCCCATGGTCTCTCTGTTCAGTGCCACGAATACAAGGTCAGGACCAGAGGCATCCTCTCTCTGCCATCTGTCTCCCTAAAGCAGGAGTCCTCAAACTATGGCCCACGGGCCATGTGGCCTGCCAAGGACACTTATCTGTCCCTTCTGGTGTTTTTGCTGCTGTCCTGCTTAGCAGCCAACTCATCCTGGGCCCACAGTGAATTAGTTCAGAGTTTTGTTTTTTTTAGAACTCTAGTCTGGCTCTCCAATGGTCTGAGGGACAGTGAACTGGACCCGGTTTACAAAGTGTGAGGACCCTGCTCTCGGGCCCCCTCTGCACAAGGCGAGGAGTTAAGTGACCCGCAGCTGATTCAGCAAGCAGCCATTGCCACAGCCTCTCTCTGATGCCTCAGCATCTCTGCCTTCCTGCAGGAAGGAGCCCTGGTAAGCCACATACGAAAGATCGAATGCGAAACCACAGCACAATTAAAGCTGAAAGCACAAAACGGCAGCATGCACAACCACAGCGGTGCCCGGGGAGGGGGGCTGGCCATCCATGGCCTGCTTACATAAGAACACTCTTACGTCACACAGCTCTCCTTGCTTATGCAGCCAGCATGCCTTATGGACATTTGGGTAGGAATACTAGGTATGTAGTAGCCCCCTGGTGGCACCGTGATTTAAGTGTTGAACTACTAACTGCAAAGCTGGCAGTTCAAATCCCCTACCTGCCCCACGGGACAAGATTGAGGCTTTCTGCTTCTGTATCTATAGAGTCACTGATAGTGGGGGAAGGAAACACGAAAGAACTAGAGGAAAGTTGTATGTTTCATCGGAACGTCATCCTGACTGCATTGTCTCTTCCTTCTGTAAGATGTCTAATTGTCTACAGATGGGCTTTGGGTCTCTACTCAGTGCTCTCCCCACCCCTCAATTCACATTGGTATGGTTTTTTGTTCTGAGTCTTTGATGCCTGATACCTGATCTCATTAACACTCCCTTTCTCCCCCCACCCTACCCTTACCCTCCTGGTATTGTTACTCTCATTGTTGATCCTAGGGTGACTTCAATTCTACCTTATAATCTGGCTACATCTGAACATGTATACTGCTACAGATAAGAATCTACAACACGGGGAATTCAGGACAGATAAACCCCTTAGGTTTAATAATTATCCCCCCCCCCCAAGCGGACAAGCAACAAAAAAGTGGGTGAAGGGAGATAGACGATGATGTACGATATGAAAATAATAATAATTTATCAAGGGTTCATGAGGGAGGAAGAGTACGGGAGGGAGGGAAAATGATGAGCTGCTATCAAGGGCTCAAGTAGAAAGAAGATCTTTTGAAAATTATGATGGCAACATATGTACAAATGTGCTTGACACAGTGGATGGATGGATTGTGATAAGAGCTGTAAGAGCCCCCAATAAAATGATTTACTACAAAGAAAAACAGGGTCGCTGAGTCAGAACGGACTTAGTGGCAATGGGTTCTTTTTGAGGTGTAGTGGACATTTGGGTGGGGCAGCTGGTCATTCCACTGCTTGTCTGTCAATCTCTTGTCTTGCTGTGAAATTTGACGTTCTGCCATGAGTTTTTTCATGACCAGCAGGAATACGCCTGGTGGACAGTCTCAGCAGAGCTTCCAAGCTGAAAAAAGACGTACTCTTTAAGAAGTTGGCCAGTGAAAACGTTATGAGTAACAGCGGAGCATTGTCTGATGCCATGTCAGATGACCAGTCCATTGGAAGGCATGAGAGATATCTGAGGAAGAGCTGTCAACCTTACTGATGTGGAGGGAGCCGAGTTTTCAGACCTTCCTTAGCTGATAGGCATGACTCAGAATGCTAAGAAACAGCTGAAAACATTCACTAGTAATCAGAATGTACAAAATATGAATCTAGAAAAATTGTCAGGTGTCAAAAATGAAAAGGAACACATAAAGATTGGTAGTAGGTCAATAGTGAGCTGAAAGGGACTGGTATTGGTCATTGTGAAGCAGACAATTCTATGTTCTCATGTTTCAGGAATAACAAATTAAAGAGAAATGGAGTAACATTTATCATCAAGAACATATCTCGATGTATCGTGGAGTGCACAGCTAACAGAGGTAGGATAAGATCCATACTCCCACAAGGAAGACAGAGAGAAGGACCCTTGCTCAAATGTGTGTGCCAACTCCTACAATCAAAGTTGCTATAAATGTGCTTGACACAATGGATGTATGAATGGATTGTGATAAGAGTTGTACGAGCCACCAGTGAAATAATTTTTTTAAAAAAGATGATGTAAATGATAACTCTTTCTTTCTTTCTTTTAAATCCACCCCCCCCCCCCAACTTTTGCTGTCTGAAATTGGTTAAATTTGTATGAAGATGCATCATTAATAATTACTGGGATGTGAAATCTGGAAACAAAGGCAAAGGACTGCTGTTTGGACATTATGACCTTGGTGATAGAAGCCATTCCGGAGAGCTCATGATACAATTTGGCAAGACCAAGAACCCATTCCCAGCAAATACCATCTTTGAACTAAGTGTGAATGGTCACTGTACAAGTGGATCTCAGCAGAGGAACTGCACAGAAATCAAATCGACTGCATCTGTGCAAAGAGCTGCTGAAGAACTTCAACATCATCAGTTAGGAGCAGGTTTGGGGCTGACCAATGGTGCCTAATCAAATTTAAGATGAAGCTAAAGCTGAGCCCTGGTGGCGCAGTGGTTTTGTGTGGGGCTGCAGCCCACAGGGTTGACAGTTCAAATACAGCAGCAGCTCTCCAAGAGCAAGGCTGGGCTTCCTACTCCCACCAGGGCAATGATGTGGTGGTGGTGGTGGGGGGGAGATGAAGCTAACATTAAAATGAGTCCATGGGAGCCAAAGCATGCCCTCGAATGCATCACACCTGAGTTTAGAGACCGTCTCACTGCGCACGGATGACCAAAGGCCAGCTGAGTCATGGGCTGGCATCCAGGGCATTGCCAATAAAGAAAACAAATTACAAAGGCACCTTTCACACACAGTGAACAGTTTTAAAGGAAGGAAAGAAAGAAAACATCAAAATGGATGTCAGAAGAGCCTGTCTTGCTCTTGATAGAGAGTAAGGGACATGGAAGAAACAATGAAGTAACAGAAGAGAAAACTTCAAAGGACGGCTCAAGAATACAAAGTAAAACATTAAAAAGAAATGTGCAAAGACCTAGGATGTTCCCCAAATTCCAAAAAGTACTTAAGTACAAGTTCCTGCAAACAGCTCCCCAAGGTAATTCGGAATAAGGAAAGGGTATAGTCCGTTCCAAGCAGGGCTGTAAGAAAACGGCTGCGTTCGGACAAGGAAGGTGTGAAACAGTAAGCACCACCGTTGGGTGTGTGTGGTGAGGACTCCCCGAACCTCCTTTCTGTTTTAATTCCTGTGCTTCACACCCTCTTTGACATGTCCAGCTTGTGAGGGAGTGATTAATTAACCGAAAAAATGAACCCAACCCAAGTTACCCTGAGTGGATTAATGTGCTCAGACTCATTCGGAGTTTCATGACCATAAAGAAAGCAAGCAAACAGGTCCAAAACGTCAGGGTCAATTATCAGCATGCGTCCAGAAATGAGACGAGAAGTGTTTGGACGTGTGGACTTCAACCATCAAGTTCTAAATCCCCTCCCTCGGTGACCCATCCCTAAGAGTTCGCACACCACCTTCAGCCAGGACAAAGTCTCAGCTGATCCCCTTTCCTAGGCCTGAAAACAAAGCTTTTGACATTTATTTATTCTAAGGGGGAAAAAATCAGACTTATCTTTGGACTTCACCCCTGTCTTAATCATATGCTCAAGCTGCAATTTCTTACAGATGTCTGAGGCTGCATCCTGTGCAAAGCCTGTACTGGTCCTGGTTTGGCTCTGAGCGTGCCTTTTCTCCCCCATCTTTGTGGTTCACGGCTGTATTGCTGACAGCACTAGAAAATCTTGTTTTATTCCCTTAACCACTACCTTCATCCCCAAAACATTTGCTTCAAAACCCTGAGCAAAGTCCTAAATGGGCTCTTTCTAACTGCTGAAAGATAGTGGCCTAAGTAGAGTGTTTAACAATATCAACTACAGTTCAACTAGATCTTTTTCTGTCTATCTGTAAAAGGTGAAGATTTCTGAAAAGATGATGTCTCCTGGAGGATTAAAAAAACACCACTTTTATCATGGAAAATTTCACTCACATGAAAGAGAGAGAGAACAGTAAAGTGAACCTCCGCGGGTGGGGAGGTTCCAGTGATTATCAATCCAGACTGATCCAGACCTCCCTTCCCTACTCCCCCAGTCGTTATTTTAAAGCAAAGCATCCATTCACTCTCAAACAACAGCATCAAACTCACTGCATGGAGTTGCGTCTGACTCATAGAACAGGGTTTCGTGACCATCAAGCAAGCAAGCAAACATCAAAACGTCCAGGGTCAACGATCAGAATGTGTCTGGAAAGGAGGGGAGATGTATTTGGACACTTTGACCCCCACCGTGGGCCTGAATCCCCTCCCTCAGCGACTAAGCGTAAGTCCTGGGAGTCGAAGGTCTTTCTTGCAAGGAGCTGCTAAAACCCCACACCAAACTCACTGCCAGGAGTCGATTCTGACTCCGCGTGGCCCTCGGGGACGGGGAGAGTTTCCAGGAGTAGAATGTCTCATCTCTCTCTCCTGGATGGCTGGTGGTTTTGAACTGCTGGCCTGTGGCTAACAGCGCCACCGGGATCCTGGAATAAGCCACTAGAGGCCACCACTTCAACTCCAAGCAATGGGTAATTCCCAACACATCTCCGTTACCGTCGTTTCCTGATGCCTCTTGTAACAACAGTCACACATAGGCATGCCCCTGGGGGTTGCCCACACCCTTCTCCTCTGAGCTTGATTCTGTACAAGTCCGTGTGCGTGCTCACCACAGTCTCATCAGGGCAGTGCCGACTACCCTCGAGGCGTGGTGTGTGGGAGCCCCGAGCCAGGGCAACATGGAAAACTGCAAGTTAAATGGACACAGGCCCTTTCCCCTTCCCTCTACTCTTTTGGACAGAACAACCTTTAAGCTAAGCACCTCTGGTATCCTGCCCTCTTAAATGGAAGGACCACAAGGAAGCAGCAGTCCAGAGCATCAAGACTGAGCAGAGAGACGGGCAGCTCCCGCTGAGGCGGAAAGAGGGAATATGAGTGTGAACAACGCAGGGGTTGTCTGTTTCTTAAACTCTGTATGGTGGGTGGAATGAAAGTTTCTCGCGCAAGTTGGCTTTATCACTCAACAAGTGAGTGCAACTCCAGGGCTCTATCCACACTACCCTAAGCATCACAGAGGAAGGTAGCTCATGATTATGAATGAGCTACACGAGCCTTAGCGTGGTGTGTTAGGAATAGCCTGCCTGAAGACTGATACAAAGCAAAACCCAAGGTCATATCTCTGTGGCCAGTGGGTCCCCTTTGGCTGCGGGGACCTGTGTGGTCTAAGCCATCCGTTATCCCAGGGACCAGAGGAAGGCAGGATGGCAAGATGGAAGGGTCCCATGCCCACGCCTTGGTACAAGCCTGCCCTGCCCCTAGCTGGGTGATGGGAGTGGGCACTGCGCATGGCAGGCCCTTGCTGGCCATCCTGGTCGTGGTGCCCTGACCTGAACACCGGTTCCCTGGAGAGACAGGCTTGGAGTGCGAGCCCGCATAGGCTGGCCCGCTTGGGACAGGCCTGGCATCAGAGGAGCTCAAGGGGCGGGGGACTGGCAGCCGGTGTCCTGCTGGTCAGTTACGGGTCCCACGATGGCCGCGGAGCCGAGGGGAAAGGAGCAGGAGTCTGTAACTTTTGAGGATGTGGCTGTGACCTTTACATAGAAGACATGGGGACAGCTGGGCCCTGTACCAGGAGGAGATGCTGGAGAGCTGCGGCTCCTGGTCTCGCTGGGCTGTGCTGGGCCCAGACCTCAGCTGGTTGATGAGCTGGTGCTGACGCAGGCGATAGGGACCGCGAAGACAGAGCTGCCCCGAAGCACTTGTCCAGGCGAGAATGGAAAGGACGAGACAACAAAACCTGTCATTTGTCAGCCAGCCTTGTCTGAGGAAGTGTTGCCCCTGGAAAACTGGAAGCAGGGGGACTCACTCCAGGGTGGACAGAACCATCGATCAGAAAGGATCGTGGGGTATTCAGGGGCAAAAGGTGGGTCCAAGGATAGACCTCCAGAAGGAGAGGTTCCTCAGAACCCTGTGCCTGGACCGTGTGGCGCGTGGACAGAGGAACCATCCACTGTGGATTGTACAAAAGCGAACCTTTCCAGGAGATTCGTTCATGATGCAGGACAGGGTATAGATCCTTCAGTTCATGGAGAGAAAAATCACTGTAAGTGCAAAGAATGTGGCAAAGTGTTTGACAAAAAAAAAAAAAAAGGAAGCAAAACCCAAACTAAACTCACTGCCATCAAGACGACTCGGACTTCCAGCCAGCCTGGAGCACAGGCTAGAACGCCCGGGGAAGGGGGGGGGAGTTCGAGCGTGTCGAGTTTGAGGAGTGGCTGCCTCCTCTTTCTCTTGAGAAGTTTGATTTCAAACTGCTGACCTTGCAGTTAGCAGCCCAGTGCTTTGTCCACTATGCTGCCAGGGCTCCTGGCTCTCTGAGGAAACTTAGTCCGAGAAGGCTCCTTATGCATGGAAGATTTAGGCCAAAAGAGGGCCACTGTCGACAAGAAGCACAAAGGCTCTGCCTGAGGCTGTGCAGAGTCAAGGCTTTCACTTGTCTGTGAACTTGACCTGAGTGAAGCCCTGGGCAATGACTCCCCGACTACAGATCAGGAAGATCAATTTGCATTTCTTCCCCTGCATGAAGAGGCAGAAAGAATCCTACAGAGTCTCCAAGAAACTTCCTTTCTGGGATACTCTGAGGTCACTGCCAACTGCAGTGGACAGTCCCCATGTGGTCACCCCTGCTAAGGAACCTGGCTCACGAAGTTTTCAACCTGCTGAGATGGGATGGGGCACAGGGCTCCAGAAGACGGATTCTAATCCAGTGTGTTCCATACGCAAAGCATTCATTCCAGAATTTTACAGCCATGAAGGATCTGAGCGTCCCTTAATGCGAAGAGCTGACCAGATGGCATTTTTTCCCTGGTTGTCTTATTCCTGTCACATGAGGACTCTCTGAGACTTAGGAAGTGCAAGTGTTCTCCGGGTGGAAGGGAACAGTCAAGGTTTTCCAAAAGTCTCAGATCCACTGAAGAGCCCGGCGAAGCTTTCTGTGTGCTGTGGAGGAAAGATAGGGCAGCCTGTCCCAACCTCTCGCCACTCACCTGAGGGACACAGACAAGATCCTCTCCATCTCGATTCTCCGCTTCAGCACTTCTTTCACGAGGCCTTTGTCTGGGCCCTGCTTCACCTTTTCGCGGCCGATTAAGTACATGCACTTGGGGGTCAGAAGCAAGTCCCGCTTCACACCCTGGAACGAGAAGGTGGCAGGATGTCTGTGTGCAGCAACAGCTGTTGCCACCATGGATGGTGTCACCAAGCCAGAGGCAAGCTGCCTCCACTCAGCAGAGCTCCCTAGCACGGAGACGATCACTGGCTTTGGCATCATCTAGCTCAAGTCTGTGGGACCTGCTGGAGGCAACATCGACCATTCATTGTTAACAGATGTAGAACCGCTGATATTTGACTCTTCTTGGCTTATAAAAGTGTGGTGTCATATGCGGCTCTACCTGAGGTATTAGGTAGACGTGGGAGTGCCCCAACCACCCCAACACAGACTGACCCTCCCAAGGTCTGCTAGAGCATGTGTCTCAAACGGGGAGCCCTCAAGTGTCTGTCTTTGCTTGGGAGCTCATAAACTTCTTTCCTTAGTAGAGTCGATGATTTTTCACTTCAACAGTAGTCCTTAAAACGCTGCATACATATCCTCTGGAACATCCCAGAGAACGAACGACCTTCAAGACTGAGTCCTGCTGACCCAGGCACTTTGGTTTTGCGTGCAAAACCTGCTCCATCTTTAAGTTGAAAGGACTTATTTGATTCTAGCAAAACAACCTCCACCTTCTCGTTAAATTCACGCTGTTACTTATCTTCTTAATTTTTCTTTCTTTTTTGGGGGGAGGAGAGGGCTTCACTGCCCTCTGGTGGTCATGGGAGTTACCCAGCCTTGCTCCTGGAGAGCCTCTACTGGATTTGAACCGCTAAGCCTGTGGGCTGCAGTCCTGCATTCAACCACTTATGCCACCGGGGCTCAGCCCTCTTCTTAATTTTTCTAACCTCAAACATGGCTCATCAATAAGTGCTGGGAGCTTACTGTCTATAAGTTATGGGATCTTCAGGCTTCACTAGTAATTAAGACTACCATTCTACTAGATAAAACAATCTCAAGAAATCATCTATTGGCCGAGCCCCGGTGATGTAGTGGTTGAGTGTGGGACTGTGGCCCACTGGCTTGGCGGTTCAAATCCAGCAGCAGCAAGGCTGGGTAGCTCCCACAACCACCAGAGGGCAGTGATGCAAAAAAAAAAATCATCTCTCTATCCAGTGGCTAAATAATAATGCTTCCTTTTGTCATTCATTCAGGGAAAAGGTCAGAACACCTTCTCAAAACTGGTCGATGATTATAAAGGTATTCTGAGTCCTTTGACCCAGAAACTGACTTCTATCAGGATATTTAAGAAATATTAGGAGATACAAGCAAAACACTGTGTATGAAGGTCACAGTACAGTTATGACAGTGAACAAGCAAAACACTAAGAATTCATTAATGAGAAATTAGTTAAAAATGGAATAAAGCATCTTTTCAATGGAATACTATGCAGCGATGTAAAATAGGTTTATTAGTATAGAAAGCCCTTTCTGTTATATTAAGAGAAAAACAAAACAAAACAAAAAACTCCAAGATACAAAATAGCATGAAATGCATACCTGAATATGTATTTCTGCATGAAAATGGTCTGAAAGATACATGCAAAAAGCTAACAGTGTAAATCACAATTTTTTCTTTGGTTTATCTGTTATTTCTACAAATGTCTGCAGTGAACACGTTCTGCTTTGATAATGATAACTTAAAAAGCCACATTGAGAGCCATTATTATTGTCAGGGGTCTGCACGGTGGGCCTCGGAGGAGGGCCGTCTGCACGTACCTTGAACCGCCTGTCGTACTTGGTGACCGTGTCGGCAAAGTCGATCTTCTCCCTCTTGCCTACAAACTGCTGGAGTTCCGGGTGCTCCTCCATTCCAATGTAATCCCCGATAAAGTTCCTGTTAATGCTGTTCCTCCTTCTCTCCTTCTTGTTCAACAAGAGGTCTGAGGCTGCAGTTGCCAAGAGAGTGAAGAAAGGAGTAGGATCACTCTCCAAAGGAAGGAAGACAGTAGTTGGTGAGGGATGGCATACGAGAGCTCTACATGAAGCAATGCCAGCGGGTTGACACACAATGGTCTGTGCCAATGAAACAAGCTGGGAGCTTCAACGAGGCCCCAACTTACTCTTGGGATTTGTAAATGCAAGCCACAAAAAGACGACGGTACCTTCTTCTCTCATTTGGACATATTTCTTCCTGGCCACGAATTTCCTCCACGATTTCTGAATTACCCGAGCATATCCATCGTATTTACGCTCTCTCATCTCTTCTAGAAGAAAGAGCTGTGTGTGCAGAAAGACAAAAATGAGTCATTTGGCAAGATCTACATGGAGAGAGACTCAGTTTAGTCTAAGGCTTATGAGATATGAGGGGGCCTCAAAGAGTCTGTGTGTGGGGGGAAGATTATAGGACTGTTCCCACAAATGTTTGGAAGCAGCTTCTCAGACTCATGACATCATGATTATGGTATGTCCTTTATGATCCCTAACATATATTTTTTTTGTCTAGATGAAGAAGTTAATGGGAAATAACTGGATCCGAATGCATGCAGTTGGACCTTAATAATGGTGTCAGTCCTGATTGTGCTAAGTGTCTGTGACAGGTGAGTGAGCAGGCAACACACTGCCATTCACTTGCTCCCCGCCTGGATCCAAAGAGGGCAGTAGGCGACGAGGCGGAACGTGTGGCGATGGGCTGTTGCTCGGCGCTGCACATAATCTCTTTAGAGACTGTCCCAGCTATTGCAGCAGTGGAGCCTGTGCTGTCGTGGAACGTGGGATGACCTATTTTGGGTCGCATGGAAGCCTCTATGTCTGGCCTCATAGGAGTGCAAGGAGTTCCTCGAGTCCAGGATAAAACCCCGCAGTGCTTGGGCATGGACTTCGTATGGGCTCAGAAAGATGTAGCGTCACAAAGCAGGGCTGGGGCTGTCTAGGGGCCCCGCAGCAGAGGCTGGCAGGTCTCGAAGCTTTCAGGTAATTTGAAGAATAGATATTGATTGTTGCTCCCCCACAACGATAACGCTAGCAAATGGCTGGAATGTATTGGTTATTCATTTAGAAGCAAGAAGAATTCCGGAAACTTTATATACAGTATTTCACTTGAAACCCCCTGGAGTGATATACTTCTTTCTTTCCCAAATGCATTCTGCTGCTGTTGTTGAGAACGTGCTGGCAGTTCAACAATGGAGTCGTTTGTGCAAGGACAAGCAGCACTGTGGCTGCACTGGGCACCAGCTCTCACCTCCCTTTTCTGAACTCTTCTCCTGTCATTCACATCAACTCACTGCCACACCCACACGGGTTACCCATTATTTCAAATGGTCGTTGTCCATTTGTTCCCAGATGGATTTATCTTAACGGAGCACATAGCCGAAGGTACACATCTTATACTCCCTAAACTTAACTAAAGTAAGAATGCGGTGGGTGCTTCCCCCTTAGACGATTACGTTGCCTCCATCAGCTTTAACTACCTGTGAATCTCCCTCTGGTTTCCTGGCTCTCCCGACAGCTCTCATCCTCTGTTGCTGCTTATCTCCCTCTTGTGGATATTATCTTCCCCTTCACCCAGGTTCCCCCGAGAGGCATGGCTTCTCCTTCGCTACCTTCCCCTCACTCTTGGTAACCATCACAATCTTTTTCATTTGGTATGGAAACCTCTGTCTTGGTTAAAAAAACCATGCTAAGTGCGGTCTCCTACCTTACCTGCCCTTTTGAGTCTGACTATCTTCACTCAGCCTAATGTTCTCCACATTCACCCAGGTCATGAGGCATTTCAGATGCACCACTGTTCTTTAATAGTGAGCAGTACTGCATTGTGCCTATGTGTCCAAGTATACCCATTCATCCAAGTATACCCAGGTCGGTTGTTTTCAGCCATGCACCCACCATCCGTCTTTCCACACCCCTTCCAGCATTTGTTGCTTTCTGCTTTTATTGAACTTTGCGATCAATTCTGAGCTAAGTGGGTAGCTCATTACCACTTTGATTGAGATTGTGGGGGGGGGAGAACTCATGGTCATAGGCATTTCTTCTTGTTTGTTGGCTGTCTGAATGTGTCTTCTTGGTAAACTGTCAGTTCATGTCCCATTCATTTTAAAATTGGATGCTTCATCTTTTGCTTGTTGAAGAGTTGAAGTCTTCTATAAATTTTAAAGATCATTCCCTCATTCAATGTCTTGAACATCCCCCACCCACCCCCACCCCCAGCCTGTGAATTCTTTTTATTCTTTGGTAAAATCTTCTGATTCACAAAGTGTCTTCTAGGTCAGAGGTTCCAATCATCGAGATGGTCTTGTGCTTTGTGTGTACTTCTTTGTCATGTTGGGCAGTGTATATGTGTCATGTATAAGGCCCCTAGGTTTGTCTTTCTTTTTTTTAATTGATGGCCTGTTTCGTTCTAGAGTTTAGAAGTAGGCCTTTAATCCATCTTGAGTTCATTCTTTGTATATGTAATGAGTATAGGCCCTGAGTCAGTCTTTTATAAGCAGAAATCTAGTGTCTCCAACGTCATTCTTGTTGAGGAGATCACCTCTTCCCCATTTCATACATTTTGGCCCTTTACCAAAAACCAGTTGTCTGTAGGTGGATAGACTGATGTGTGAGCGCCCTGTCCTGTACCACTGGTAGACGTGTCCCCTGCTGTTCTGGGCCAGGCTGCATTGAGGCCAACCTGTCCAGACAGGCTGGGGCAGGATCAGCCAAAGACCTTCCAGGCTCTCTTGGGCTACCCCTGACTCTGGCTATCTCTGTACACTTGGGTGCACCTCGAAAAACATTCTCATCCACTACCGAGGAAACTGTATACCTGGCTGTCTAAGAAACTAAGGACATAAATGAGATGGACCAATAGGAATGCCCAGGTCTGTCTTTGGGGGTGGGGTGTTCCATAAGCAAAGGGCGGAATTCTCTGTGAAGTCAGCTGGGTCTGGTTTGTTGTCTGTTTACTCATACCCACCCTGGGGACTGCACCCGCCGCACCTGCTACTCCCGCTTTCCTTCACAGCCCCAACGGTACAGAACTAGCATCCCCAACCCACATACCAAGGAAGGACCGTCCAGTTCTACAGCTGACCGCCAGGGTACCGTAAGATTAGGGAATCTGGTTCCGACCCCACAGGGGCTGGTGCTACATGGTGGGCGGAGCCACCAGGCAGAATGTGCAGATCTGAGGCCTGAGGTCGCTTGTTGTCAGGAAACGCCTGCGTGCTTCTTATCATCTTGTGTATTTGGCTTCTGAGTAAGTCTTGTTTCCTTCTTTTCCCCAGAACTATTTTTGGGACTGTCGCAGAAAATACACTTGTGACTCATAGAAAAGACGAAGAGGCAACTGATTTTTCACCTTCCTGCGACAGTTCCAGAGATGAGCTCCGCTTGAGGCTGCTTTTTCAAAACCCTGGGAACCGAGTGAGTCTGCCCAGGACGGATGAGGGCACCTGCACAGTTCTTCTGTTGTGTTCTGGCCCTTGGGGGGCACCGGGGCACAAGTGCCACAGTTCCCTCCTGTCCTGCTAACTCTATTTTGTGATTGAGATGGTTTCTTTTTTTTTTTTTAAGTGACTCTTTGAGAAAAGAAAGCGTTTCAACGTTGTGAAATTTTGATGGCACTAGAGAAAGGTGCACACCCTGCTCCCTTGCCACCCCCCCCAACTTGAAGGTCGCTAAACCCATTTTTTAAAACAAGGTTCAATGGCATGTTCAACCTCCCAATGAAGCCCTGGATGCACACTTCTCAACACAGAATCTGAAACACTGTGGTGGTCCTGATTGATAGGATTTTAAACTAATATGTCTGCTTAATAAATTGGTTTTGTGCTTTGGAAAAAAGAAAAAAAAAATCCCTGAGCGTTAGACACCAAGGAAGCTTAAGAAAAAAGGAGAAGGAGAAACCAACCAACCAACCAAGAAATAAAGACAACCACATCTAGCAAAACACATGCACACCAACCAACCAACCAGCCAAAAACCCCTTTGATGTCTCATGTGGGTTCTTAAGGCAAATGGATTATTTTACATATTCAGCATCTTTACTGTAAAAGTTCCAGAAAAACCACATGGTAGAGATAAATCACTCTTCCCCACCCTTCCCCCCAACAGCAATTTTTTGTATAAGTAATCCCTCTGAGGTGAGCGTTGGGGGGGGTGGGGGGGTGGTATGCAGTAGTGGTGAGGTAATAAAGCAATAGGAGAACATCAAGGTAAAGAAAAACCAAAGTTAAACCTTAAATTTGGAACTGGAATCTCAAAGCTCAACTGAGTCAGGGCTTAAACTGAGTCAGGGATGAAAAAAAAGGATGAAGCTGTCTTAAAGTGAAAATTTAGCAAGTTGAAAAGTAAAAATGGGCATAAAACAAGTGCGGGAGTTCTGCATTGTACGGATAAAGCACTTCATCCCATTTTAGAAAGAACAGGAACTGTTCTGTGGGTTGCTTAATGGTGTATGACACAACATTTTCATTTTATATTTGGAAATGAAATTGCTGTGAAGCTACAAATAACTTAAAGTGGAAAATGCTACCACAAACTTTTTATAAATGAGTCCTATTGATGTATGCCCCTTATTTATTTAATAATTCTGATTGTTCACAAAGTCCTTTGCATCCATTATCTTCTCAGCCCTCCCCCCCCCCCCCCCCCGCCCCCAGCCACACCAAGGTGGGCAGAGGAGCAGCTGTGGGGCTCAGCTTTCCAAGACAAAGAACAAAGCTAACTAACTGGGAGATCTGAATTTGTCCAAGGTCACACATCTCCATGGTCATCAATCCTGCGAGTTCTCATTTGATTTCTCCCGTGTCTGATGACTAATATTGCCAAGTTCATCACAGATATGTGTCAGCGTTTTATGGTGCTTTAGTTAAAAATTTACATGGCAAATTGCTTTCCCATTCAGTATCTCCGAAGAGTTGTTCTATGGCACTGGGTGCTATCCCTGCGATGTGACAGCACTCTCACTTCTACTCCGGATTCCCCCTGTCCTTTGGTCCAAGTCCCCTGTTTCCGTTCTAGCTTCCCAGCTTGGCTTTTAGACTGAGGCTACCTCCTTGCTCTCCGACAGCTGACGGTTCCCAGGAGTACCTTGCTCCTAAATGTCTCTTTTAGGGGCTTGTCTGTTCTTTGGCTGCCTCATGGTCTCTTCATTTCCAAATTCGGCTGTTTTCAGGCAATAGTCTTGGGAGTCCCTCCACTCTCTGTTAGACAAATGAAGTCTTTTTGCTTATGAATCTAAATTTTGTTCCACACGTTTCACACTCTGACAAAGACTTTCTGCTATGTTCCTGGTGAGAGGCGCAGTAGTGGTAGCTGGGCACCATGTAGTTCTCCTGGTCTCAGGTTAGAGGAGGACCTGGCTGAAAGGATACGGTTCGAATGACTTCCTCGAGTCTTTAGTTTTCATTCTGCTTTGCTTCAGATGAAAAGAGACCAAAAGTTGAATCTCAGATGGATGCTCACAGTTTTCACTTTTTTTTCATTTATATATATGTATATTTATATATATTTATATAATATAAATATTTATATATAATATATGTATATATATAAATATAAAATCAATCTTACGAGTTCTCATTCGATTTTCCCCATGTCTGATGACTAATATTGTCAAGTTCATCACAGATATGTGTCAGAGTTTTATGGTGCTTTAGATAAAAATTTACATTATATATATATATATATATATATATATATATATATGCATCACTGCCCTCTGGTGGTCATGGGAGCTACCCAGCGCTGCTCCTGAGAGCCGCTGCTGGATTTGAACTGCCAAGCCCGTGGGCTGCAGTCCCACACTCAACCACTTATGCCACCGGGGCTCAGCCCCATTTCAAATATTTTTATTTTACTTTTTGCCTCAATTTTTTTTATCATGAAAAATTTTTACACATAGAAAAGTTGAAAGATTACTGTAATGAACACTTGCTTTATCTATCATCCCAAATCAGTAATTTTCAAGTTCCTGAAGAGCTGCTGTTGGATTTGAACTGCCGTTGGATTTGAACTGCCAACCCTGTGGGCTGCAGTCCCACACACAACCACTATTTTCACTTTTTCCTATTTTTTACTTTTACCTATTTATCTGTGGTGGTTAGATTTTACGTTACCTGGATGGTAGCTGTGTGGAGGTAGGGGTGGAGTCTGACCTGTCAATCTGGGGGCAGCCTGTGATGCGTCCTTATGGGTGTGGCTTTTGCATGAGAGACAACCAGAATGCCTCCCTAGCTTACCCTTCACTTCTCCCTGGCCTGCACTCTGTGTTGGCCTCATGGGGCTGCTGCTCCGGGGGCAGCTATTGGCTCCCTGCCATGTTCCCACTGGTCTTGGACTGGCAGAACCCCACACTGGCCCGTCTGCGATCTCCCTGCTCTCCACTGCACCGTTCTATGTCATCTGCTTGCAGCTGCTTGAACCTGAAGAGGACTCAGGTGAGCATCAGATTCATGAACTTGCGGTTGGATTGGGCTGGGATGCCTTTTTGATGAAATGTTCTTATACACATATGATTGTGACTGGTTTTGTTTCCCAGACAACCTCGCCTGCCTATCTGTCTATCTATCTATCTATCCATCCACACACACATACATAATTAAATGTATATGTCTGCATATCTGTATATGTTATATTCTAGGTGTGTAATAATTTACATATGTATGTGTACATTTTTGATCAATCAATTAAAAGTAAGTTATGGACATCAAGGTACGTGTATTTATAAAATAGCTACTATAGCACCATTGTATATGACATTGTTTTGTTTTGTTTTGCTTTGGGCGGGGCATCACTGCCTCTGGTGGTCGTGGGCGCTACCCAGCACTGCTCCTGAGAGCCGCCGCTGGATTTGAACCGCCAAGCCCGCGGGCCGCAGTCCTGTACTCAACCACTTACGCCACCGGGGCTCAGTCCTGTATACGACATTTATAGTAATCCCTAAACCTATAATCTAAAATATTCAGTTCATGAGTTTTTTAATAAGTGAGCTAAATAACTATTTCCCCAGAATATCTTTCTTATTGTCACTCTACTAGTGAGTCGGGTAGACCATGCTATTATCCACTGCGAGTGACAGCGCAAGAAGAAGCAAGTTTTGGTGTGAACAGTAACACATTCAGTCTTGTGAATCTTGGCCTCAAGTGTTGAGCTCAGCACCGAAGTTGGGGCCGAAGATGCATAATAGACCACTCAAAAACAAGCTCTCCAGACGCTACCCGCTATCAGTGGGGTATAGATAGCATGCTTATGCACAGTGATATGTCAATTGAATGGTTCCCTGAGACTGTGGTCCTTAGCCTTTACGCCCAGTAGCTCAGACCCAAAGTTATGTCTAAGAAGGGTCCTTCTCTGTGCTCTGTTATATACTATGAATATACAGAAAGCACACACTAATATAGCTGTCAGAATCATCCAGAACTATACCTATATATGGACACAGGCCTGTTCCTCTGTCATTTCCCACCACCACGTAGCATACCCATCTGCTTTTGTATCTAGCCACAAAGGATTTTTCCTTATGACAAGTTGTTACAAGGTTGCACACGGTACAGAATTTACTGGGATTCTGGGCTATCACTCTTGTTTTTCGCTGTCTTGGTCACACTGTGTTGACTTCGTTCCCGTTCACAGGAATCGACAGATGCCGAAGCTTCACACCCCTGTAAAAGTTACGGTCTCAGCCACGCACGGAGGCAGTTCCCCCCTGTCCTAGGTCAGGATCAAACCATGGGGGAGTGAGCGAGTGAGCACCATCTAGCTGGTGAGTCTCCCTCCTTCCTAGTCCCACCCCCGGCCATGGCTAATGTGTAAATCTGTTTTTGACCTTTTATACTAGTGGTCTCAGCTAATCCGTGCCCTTTTGTGTACTCGCTCAGTATACTATCCTCCAGATTCATCCATGTTGTGAGGTGTGTCATGGGCTCAACGGTATTCCCATTACTGCAGAGTGTTCTCCTGATCCATTTGCCCACTGGTGGACCTTAAGGTGGCTTCCATCTTTTTTTTTTATTGTGAATAACAACTGGAATGAACACGGGTGTGTGTATGTCTGTTTGTGATACAGCTTTTATTTCTCTTGGATATACATCTAGGAGTGGTAAACCATTGGCTCTTGAAGTGGAGTCTTATGGTTGCTATGGGAACCTCAAGAAATGATGAAGGTGAGCATTGGTTAGTTCTAGTGATTTCTGTGATTTAAAAAATGATGTCTTTATTCTGTAGCCCCGGAACTAACTGAACAGAAGACCTGAGAGGCTGGGTTGGATTCTAGCTTATATGGAGAATTATTTATGAACATCACTAGGTCTTGCATAACCACACCCTCCACAAGAAAGATCAAAGAGTTTTCTCTAAATTAACACCCGGAGGTCTGGCAAGTTGGGGAGTGGCAGAACATATAGGTTTGACTGTCTACTATGTATCCTATAAATCTGAAGCTATTTCCTTCTGCCTTCTTTAAACTCTTCATAGATACCACAACTTCTCTCCTTCATTTAAGATCAGAGATACAACTGTTCTTCAATAACTGCATCTCCTCTGCTCTCCAGAAATTCTTCTCAGGCTCCTTCATGGTCTCTAAAGTTACAGTCTTGGAATTCCCTCCCTGGGCTCTGCTCAACCTTAAGGGAGGTAGGACCTTGATTAGGGTGTAGGTTTGCACAAGCCTTCTCTGTGCAATAAAGAATTTCCCTCAAGGCTGAGAGGTGCAATTTGCTTATATATACTTGGCTTTATTAAATCACTTTTGGGCACCTCTCTGTGGGGCTCTAGGTGTACAGTGGCATACAACACAGACCCGAGTCCTTGTTCCCATGAGATTACTGCCGAGAAGAGTAGGGACAAAGAGTCAGAAAAGGAACAATTATATGATGATGTTTTTATTTGCATATACTAAGTCTATGAAGGAGCCCCTGAGCTGCCAACCCAGTGATCATGGACCTTGGAGTACACTCAGAGGTGCATTGGAAGCAAGGTGTGGCTCTTTAACTTCCCCAAACAAGAGCCATCGAAAGCCCTAGAGAGTGCAGCTCTAATGTGGCATAAATGAAGTTGCTATGTTAGATGCAACTAGAAAGCAACTTCTTTTTTCACCACTGTACAATGATCCCTCGGGGTGGGGCTGGGGGCAGAGACTGAGAGAAAGCAGGTGCTTGGAATGACCGACTTACTTTGGAAGGGGCGGCTGCGCCTTTTATTCAGGACCTTGAATGGGTTCGACCCAGTTTAGACATGGCTGATGAAGTAACATCAGCTGAACCTAAGTTTTAAAGTTGTGGCTTAACCAGAACGTTAACTGTAAAGGGAAACTCATTGCATAGAAGCCTGCTAGAACCTTAATTCCCTTCTCAGAAACTAGGCAGTGGGCATGGCAATAGGTGGCCGCAGAGGCGTCCCTAGTGGGAAGAGCAGTGCCATTGTAGTGACGATGATTCTAATCTAACGTTTGGGAAGATGCAGCTGTGGTTTCCAGTAAGCCTGCTCTAAAGAACGGAGACATTTGTGAACTATAGACAAACCCAAAGACACGCCTGGAAGAAAACTACTAGGAGGAAAAAGAGCCAGAAAAAGAATGTCACGAATGGTGGACATTGGTGACAAATGTCCTGCCACTGGCTCAGAAGATGGCTGCATTGACCCCGCTACCCTCCCTGCAATTGACCCGAGAGAGGAACTCCTGTCGTGGTTCCCCGGGGACAGAGACGTGAAGAGGAGCAAACTCTGCCCGACGGACATTCCCACCCTGTAGAGCAGAGTGCTCAGGAGAAAGAACAGGAAAGTCACATTTCAACAGATGCAAGGGAGAGCACCTCCAGGTCGCTTGGAAATAAACCAAATAAGTTCATGTCTAAAGCTACACCACACACTCCGTTCTACCTCTGTCCCCCAGCCCGGGAGTCAGGGGTGGGGCCAGGAAAGCCAAGTGTCAAGTTCAATGTGCCACCCCTCCACCACCACCCCTTCCTGTCACGCTGGCTGCCTCTATTTCCTTCTGGACCCCCAATCGTTCCCCCACGACCTCGCCTATGTTGGGATCCTCTTGCGATGAGCATGTCAATCTCTGAGGACACGGGTGGTGATCACACTGACTACTGAAGCAAAGACAGAAAAGCAGGGACGTGTTTCCATTTAAACTATGGAGCAAGTCTCTCATGATGAAACAAGTGAATTTCTCTCTTTTAAAGTGTCTGGTTTGTGGAAAACAAATCCTTAAATATTGAAGATTAGCTTGATAATCTTAAAGACAGTTTTTAATGTCAAAACTCACAGGGCAAAGTTTGAGCCCCCTCCCCCCCACCTTAGAATTTTCAGAGTGCCAAAATGTCATCTCCCCAGATATTTACTAGTTAGTTCTGCGCAGAAATTTAATCAAGCGTTTAGATCTAACTTCCTATCTGTTTGAAATACTGTAAAGAAGTCCAGATATGGAATAGAAATATTTGCTTTCCTGTCTTAAAAATAAATCAGTGTAATAAAAGTTTAAAAAAAAAAGAGGAGAGGGAAGAATTCATCTAGATTCAGTCAAATGCAGTGTAGTGCCCTTGATTGGACTGACACTGTTTTCAAAATCTATAAAACACCTGCGAGGAAAAGGCCACTCAGGAAATTTAAATATGGACTGAATTTAAAATATTATATAATTGCTCATGTTTATGAACCGTCCTAAGGGTATTGCTGTTTAAAGGAGAATACTTTAATTTGTATATGGAAGTGTTTGGGAATGAAGTGCTGTAGTAGTTCTAATGTATTTTAAATGCTTTAGCAAATGATGTGAGTTTACCTGTCTATGGCTAAAGCATAAATCACGAAGACTGAATATCGGTGCAATGTATGTAGTCACTGGTTGTACCATATCTTTTCTATTTTCTGTATGTCTGAAAGTGCTTAATGAAAATGTTTAATTTTCTTTTTGTTTTTTTTTTGGCATCATTGCCCTCTAGTGGTGGGAGTAGGAGGTCCAGCCTTTGCTCCTGTGGAGCCACTGCTGGAATTGAACCTCCATTCTGCGCACAACCACTACGCCATCGGGGATCAGCACAAATTTTCTAAACAAATTTAAAAGACAAAAAGAAAACAGCATCGCATAGCAACCAAAGCTCTTGAAAGGTGCAATGGAGAAGGCTGGTGCTCCTCTCAGAGAAGGGGGCAAGGGGTGCAGGTGCATCAGGCTCTTGAAAGGGCTCACCACACCTCCTCTAAGTCTCCCCTCCAGGTCTTTGACCTGTAGTTCTCCTCCTTCTGAGGGGTGGGGGTGGGGTGGGATGATCCCAATTTTAAAAGTCAGATCTGTTCTCATCTCCCTTCTGTGGCCATGACTGAACCATCAGAAGCGGCTGCAAGCCTTGCTTTTTCCAAGAAGTCCTCTCTAAAGCGTGAAGGAAAATAAGATTAAAAAAAAAGAAAAAGAGCCACAGAGTCAGGCCGGGGCTGGCAGCGACTGGAGGAAGGGCTCTGTGTGCGCAGCGGCGGGCGTGAGTGAGGGCCGGGGCTGGGCATACTCACAGACTCTGGGGCCTTAATGAACACTTTGCTTCTCCCGAGCTGGAACTGGTCACTGTCCATGTTGACCGACTGCAGCAGGTGGAGGACGCCTTGCTTCTCATCTCCTCTCCATGCAGGCCAAGTGGCTTTAGTGAGAATGGCGTATCTGTCAGGCCCAGGAAGGAGAGAAGCGTCAGACTCCGACGGGATCCCCCGGGGGACGGCAGGAGGTCTCTTCAAAAGGCGCTAGTGCTCCCTTTCACCCTGCCCAAAGGCCTGCAGAGATGGCCCTTGGTGGCAGGAAGAAGCCTCAGGACCTGGGATGCCCGTTACCATGCTAACGACCCAACGAGAAGCTGCTTTCCTTTCTATCAGTGTTTAAAAATAGCCTTGCTGAAGGTCACCACCAACACTCTTTGGGGGAAAAGAAAAGTCGTTTTCTCAACACTGCTTCCCTCGGATGTCTTCAGAGCACAGTTATGCACACTCCACTTTCAATCCCTGTCCACCCGGAGTCTGGCAGCCACCAGGATGTGGTCCATCTCTTCTCCTCCCTGTGTTCTTGGGAGGCTGGAGTGCTCCTTGGGCACGTTACAGTAGCCCCACTTGGCTCCCTGTACATGGCTTTGAAGACTCACCTCCAGGGAGACCCCCAGAGAGCTCAGACAACACCATCAAAATGCCCCCTTCTGTACGGCTTTTCCTTCAAAGCATGCGTTGTCATGTGTAATTATATTCATGCTCGTGTCTGTTTGGTTAATTTATGCCTGGCTGGGAAGGGCCAAGCCTCCATGAGAATGGCTGCCAAGTCTGTGTGGCTCATGATTGCACACCAGGCAGCTCCAATCCTCAGCACACAGTAGAGTAGCTAGCACTAAAGGTCAGCATGTATGGGGCGCTCTGTCTGCTCCAAGGAGCTCTGGGCTGGCCCTGGGTTGGGCTGCTAACCGCGGGGTCAGCGGTTCAAATCTACCAGCTGCCCTGAGGGCGAGAGAAGTGGCCTTCTCCTCCCATAAACAATGACAGTCATGGACACCCAGAGGGCCGTTCTAGCCTGTGGCACAAGGACACTGAGTTGGAACGCACACAGTGGCAGTGAGTCTGTCTTTCTGTCTGCTTCAGGGCTGCTCTTAATGCTTTCGATGACTGAGCCCCTTCAATTCTTAAAGCACCCAATAGGCTGGGTCTTAACGTTTTACAAAGTTGGAGGAAGTGGAGGCAGATAGAAACTTACTCAAGGCCAATGAGCCTGCCAAATATCAGAAGTAGGGTTTAAACTCTAACGTGTCTCTCTACTCACTGAACTATGAAAAGCCATAGAGTGACTTATATGTCAGTATTTCTTTCTTTTTTTGTGGGCACCATTGCCCTGGTGGAGTGGGAGGCCCAGCCTTGCTCCTGGAGAGCTGCTGCTGGATTTGAACTGCCAACCCTGTGGGCTGCAGTCCTGTACACAACCACACGCCACCGGGGCTCAGCCCAATATTTCTTTTCAAGGTGATGGAGTTGACTCTGTGAGAAGCTTTCTCAGTAGGCAAAGACCTTAAGAGCTAAGGTAGCAGGCAGGAAGGAGAAAGAGTAAGACTGTCTGGGGGTACACCTGAAAAATGGTGAAGTGGCAAATGCTTTCATACAGATACCGTATTTAGAATTTATTTGGAATGATTAGAAAAATCCAAATCATAAAACTCTGGACACTATCTTTTACTCTTTCATAAATTATGACATCATCACCATCATCAAGAACAGCAATCATCAGACCCACTGCCATAGAATGGATTTGGACTCAGAGCAACCCTCTGGACAGCGTAGGACTGTCCCTTTGGGCGTCAGAGGCGGTCATCTTTATAGGCTGTGAGCCCCCACAGTGTCTGGTGGAGTCAAACAGCTCATGCTGGAGCTGCCATCCCAGTGCATAATCCCTATGCCATCAGGGGTTACTCAACAGGAACAAGACAGATAACAATTATTCAATGTAGTCCAGTCAAATAAATTTAATAGAAAAATCAAAATTACTTAAACTTAATGCCGATCATATAATGTTTGATATGTAATACTTTAAGTTTCTTTTCATGAGTAGCATTTCCATGACATTATCTTCTTTTTCATTTTATAAATAATTTTATTAGGGGTTCATACAGCTCTAATCACAATATATACATATATACTTTGTGTCAGTATTTACATCTTCTTTTTTTTGGGGGGGGGAGCTCATGTAATTCTTTTCACCATCCATCGTGCCAAGCACATTTGTAACTTGTTGCCATCATCCTTCTCAAAACAAATCAGCTCATTTTTTCACCTCCCTCACTAATCTCCTCATGGAATTATCTTCATGCCACTAATTTACTCAGCCCTGCCTATGTCACAGTCATGAGTTCCTGAACTGATGTGTTACATGAAATTGAGAACTTGCTAAATACTTCCAGGGCCTGACTTGTTTTATGGTCAATTATGGAATAGGGGTTTGTTACAACTTAATTACAGACAGATAATGTAATTTTAAAAAATGGGCAAAACATATTTGAACAGACAGTTCCCCAGAGGAAATATACAAACAGCCAATAAGCACATGATAAGATGGTCAGCATCACAATCATTAAGGAGATCAAAGTCCCAGTGGGATGCCACTTCCCGCCCATGAAGGGGGCAAGAAGAGCGAGACGCCATCAGGCAAGGAAACAGCACACACTGCTGGTAGGGAGGAGAGATGCTGTCGCTGCTGTGCACAGTCGTCTGACAGGGGATACCTATGACTTAGCAATTCCTGTCCCAGGTGCCCCTCAAAGAGAAATGATAGTGTCCACATATGAACTTGTCTATCGATGTTCATAGGAGCCCTGGTTCTAATATCCCCCAAATGGAAGTTGCCAGAATGCTCACTCACAAGTGAATGGGTAAATCAAATCTGGTATATTGCTAGGAGTATTATTTGGCAATAAAGAAGGATGGAGGACTGACACACACGAGAACATGGATGTACTTTTGAAACATCTACTCAGGAGAGAAGTGAGTTGTGGAATTCTGCATATTGTAGGATTCCTCCTGTCTGACTGTCCAGGCGATCTACAGAGAGGCAGACATGAGGACAACGATTGCTAGGCCTGGGAACCCATGGCAGAGTCCTGGAGGTGCAGCGGTGATGCGTGGGGTGGGGGTGGGGGTGGGGTGGCGGCAATCCACCGGTCAGTGTGAGAAACCACCAGCTGTTTCTCAGAAGAGTGTCAAGGTTTTCTACTCCCACAGACGATGAGTGGAGAAAACTCACGGGGAGGCTCTGCCCTGTCCTCGCGGGCCACTGTGAGTCGGCACTGACGTGAGCGAAGGCGGTGAGTTTGAGGTGTAGAGAAGAGGGTGGATGGGGTGCAAAGGCCAAGGGCAGCCTCTTTTATTTCTGGGGTGATGAGACTATTTAACACTGATTGGGGTAGTAAGACGTACACTAAGCAAATATATCAAAAGCCATGAAATTTACATTTATGGCTTCATTTATGGCAAGTGAGTTCTATCTGGCAAACGCTACTAGTAAGCAGGAAGAAGAAAGAAGTCCAGCGCGCCCGGCCCATTACCTCTGCAGGAATTTTTTGAAGATGCGTCGATAAGCATAACCAGCTCTTCTCACACGGATGTTTTCTTTCAGACCCAGGTATTCTACCTGATGCTTCACCCTATGAAGAAGAAAACGGGGCCAGGTCATTCCTGAACAATCCTCCCACTCCTCACTCCTATGTGTCATCTTTCCAAGACTCCAAATTCTGATCTATACGGAAACACACGGAAATACTACAATTCACTATCATCTGAGGCAGACTGGACCTCTTAAATGACATTCATTTGATATTTAATCTACACAAAATGTTGTATTATGAAATATAGCATTTGTAGAAGGAGGCACTGCACAGCTACCTCAGGATTAATAACAAAACAAAAACTCATGTATCCATCACTTAGATTATGACCAGAAAGACTAATAGTTTCAAAAGAACTTTCAACTTTTGAATTCGATGGTACCGGAGTTATTTTAGAGTCCAGGTGGTGTCATGGGTCACCAGTTTGAACCCAGCAGTCACTCTGGGTTCCCAATATACTACACTTGATTGAACCAAGCACTGGCGAGTGAGCATTCTGGCACAGGATGAGGCTTTCTGCTTCTGTAAAGATTCACGACCTTGGACTCCACAGAGGTAGCGGCACCCTGTCCTACAGCGTGTCTGACTGTAAGGTTGTTTTATGAATTGGAACTAATGCGATGGCAGTGACGCTTGGTCCAGTGGTGGTGGTGGAAAGGCAAAAGGAGCTCAAAGAGGGTCTGCAGCCTTGACTGCCAGGGTCTGGATGAGGTCACACAGCGAGGACTGTTTCAGAAGTGTAACATCTGGTGGACTTGACTACGGCTAATAGCCACAAATATGTTCCCCTCCAAGAAAATGAACATCTGTTGTTGCTGGCTGGTATGAAATTGTTTCCAAGCCATCGTGACCCAAGGCATGATGGAAGGAAACACTGGCTAGTCTGTACCATCCCTGTGCTCAGCGGTAGCTAGAACCATGGTGCATTTTGTTCAGGGGCTGACTTCCAGAAGTAGATCACGCGGCCTTTCTTCCTGGTCAGTTTTATTTGGAGGGTCTGCTGAAACTGGCCTGCAGCCCCCCATCAGCAGCAACTCTCCAGTGGCTAGACTTGAATGCTTTGTCTGGGGAGTGAGCCTCTTCTGTTTCCCACATGGACATTGAGAATTTGATCACGGAACCACCATTGCTTCCCACTAACACTTAATAGGAAAACATTCACATTCAATATCCACACGTGACTGGTGTGCAGGTTAGAATTCACCCTCTCAAGCAGGACCCGCCTGATGACATCTCCTTGGGGGTGTGGCATTTTTGATCTCAAATACCTGGAATGTGATTCAGGAAAACAATGAGCTTTCCTTCTCCTCCAAATCACTGGGCCTATCTCTCATAAGGAAACAGACGGAGGTGCCCACTTCCGATATGGGCTGGTTTTACTGTGCTTTTCCTAAATACTGGCCTATGCGGAAGGTTTGAAGCTGAGAAAGGGACTGATTTCAGCAGAAACATTCCTTTCTGATCAACCACTGAGGAAGAAGACTCCTCAGGGTAAAACATTTTCATTCATTGTAACGCCCACAATCGGGAAGCTGTCTTCAGCAGGGCAATCAGTTGAGCAAATCCTGGGGTATTTAAAATTCCACGTAACCAAGGGAGCAGAGCTGATTTTTGCGTGTTCCTGCTGAGCGCCTGTCCCCTCCATAAGCATGAGCACGGCGCTGCGTTGGGCCTCCCTTGGGCTGTCTTCTACAGGAGGAGTCCCGGTCAAGAGCTTGCTCAGCCGCTCACACAAGTAGGTCAAGGCTGGAGTCTCTGCTGGGGCAGCAGTTCAGAATCCAGGGCAAGGAACATTGCCAGAAGCCAAGCACAAGCACATTTTCAACAGGAAAAGAAAAACACCCAAGCTCTTACACTGGGGAACTTCAATGGAGCATGCAATCCCTGTCAGCCAGACACACGGGCCTTCCTGACCCCAAAGCTCAACGCTCAGACATTAACCAACATGTACGTCCATGAAGTGAAACTTTCCACTAGACGGCAAACAGAATGGACGGTTGGGGAGGAATCTTACAGGAAATAGAAATCAACACTTTAAAGAATCCTTTCAGCTTCTTAACCCAACTTGTATGAGTATATTAAAACCATGAAGCTCCTTGCTGCATTTCGATAAGGGTGTGCTATTGACAACATTTAAAAAGGGGGAAACACTTGGGAGAAATCTTATGAGGATTTACTGACGAAAGTGAAACGCTGTCTTGCTCTGCTTTCTGATACCCAGGGATTCAGTCTGAGTTTGAGAAGGATGCAATGACTGTGCCAGGGAGTCCTCACTGTACAATGGGCATACGAAGGGTCTTTAAACAGAGCCTTGTGCTTCAGGGAGAGGAGAAGAGGGCCAGGGATGTGCTGCATTTTTTGGGGGGGGGCATCACTGCCCTCTGGTGGGAGTGGGAGGCCCAGCCTTGCTCCTGGAGAGCTGCTTCTGGATTTGAAATGCCAACCCAGTGGGCTGCAGTCCCGCACACAGCCACTACGCCACTGGGACTCAGCCCGGATGTGCTGCATTTTTAAGGCCAGGTGGTTTGCTTGTTGGGAAGGACTGAGGCACAGGAAAGGGGAATGGAGGAAATGGACCCCTGGTTCAGAGACTCTTGAAATTTACTTGTAGACACTCACATGTGCATGTGATGTCTAGGCACGGGTGGGGGGTGGGGGTGAATGCAGAAGAACACGGAGATAGACAGAGGCAGACGTAGAGGGAGAGTTGGCCTGGGAGCTGGTCTTCTCATCCCGGGGACGCTGTCATATTTCTTACCATCTGCACTCACCATGCTTTCTATAGACTCGGGGAATTCTCTCCCTCCAGAACAATACCCCAAACCCAGACCCACTGCTCACCAGCACAGTCTGCCTCTTGGTGAGCCTGAGACAGAGTCGGACTGCTCCCAGGGCTTCTCCCTGGCTCTCCCAGCGGAGGCGCTGCAAAGTCACATGGCCTGACATTCGGGGAGCAGCCAGTGCTCACCGAGCCCCACCTGGTGCCCTCTTCCTCCAGCGAGAAAGGCACGTTGTGTTTCTGGTTTCGATTCTTCAGTCATTTTCTAAGACCAAGAGGTCCTTGACAGGAGGGGCCATTTCTTTTGTCTTTCCTCTGACTGGCTGATGAGCCATCTGCTCCCATCAATACTGACCGCCTTGGAAACCTCTCGGTGCGGTTGCTGTGCACAGGGGGCAGCAAGGGAAGAGGAAGGTCCTCGGAGGGCTGGCCTGACATGGCGACTGCCACAATGGGCTCTGGCCTGGGAGCAGCGGCGAGGCTGGCGCAGGGCCGGGCAGGGCTTCCGTCTGTGTCAGCGCGGACTCGATGGCAGCTCCCAGGGCTGTTCTGGAAGCAGACAGCTGCGTCGTTCTCCTGTGGAATGGCTAGTGGGTGTGAACGGCCCACCTTGCTGTGAGCAGCTGAGCGCTCAGCCACTGCGCCATCAGAGCACAGTGAGGAGGCAGTTAGCAGCTAACAATTTTAATCCTGGTGCTCCTCTTGAAGTTCAACGCGGAGTTGTCCGATCCCTACCGGAGACTGTTCTTTTCTCTCCCCGAGAAAACGCAGAGCACATCTGATCTAGACACAGTCACTTCATGCTTATAGCCACCACCTTCACTGTTGTCATGTTTCCTCATGTCCCAGCTCCCCTCCCTAGTCCTCCTCCCATTTTCCTGTGGATAATGAGATAAGGAGTAAAGGTTTTAGTGAATTCCCCCTCTGGGGACAAAAATCTCTGGTCGTCAGCTTAACATTCCTCTGACTCAATCCTTTTCATCTGGTACAGGCCAAGTCCCCACACGTCAGCTGTGGGTGGGACAGTGGGCCCAGCTGACCCAGAAATCAGAGAGGAAGTGACTCTGCACACACCTGCGCTCCGCCTTCTGCCCTCCTAGGTGTGGCACCTTGGCCCGAGTGGCTCCCACAGACCAGCAGGCACCAGGACAACAGTGAGACGCAGCCTGCGCTTGTTTAACCAGCTCCAAGCTTGAGCCAAGCCCTCTCGGCCACATCCTGTGGGCACCAGTCAGGAGCCGAGTGGACTAAGATGGTCTTACCCAGAGCCTCAAGCTAATTTTGCAGCCTTTATGACTCTGCGGTATTTTATTTTTATTTTTCATCTGCCCCAGACTAGCCAAAGTCAACATTACGAATGGCTCATTCTGAACGGAATGGCACTGCGAGACTCGCAGGCACTATGCGCCCATTTGAGGGCAGTTTACTTAGATTGCTCCGGCCTGGCAGGCGTGATCTTGGGCAACGCAACAGTGTGTGGAACCCGTCAAATGCACCCCTGCCTCCCCACGTGTCTCCTCACCATACCTGCTCTCCTCCCAGTCCTTGGGCTTCTTGGTCTCATTGGGTTTTATGCAGCGGATGTAGTGGGGTGTGCATTTCATCAGGGTGCTCACAAGATCGTTGGCTTGTTTCTAGACAGGAAGAATAATAATAGTTGGTAACAAAGAACTCCCCCCAAATGGACTGGCTTCCAAAAAATAATTTAGGGTGAGATTCGAAGGTGGAAGTGGAGAGATATGAATTAATCTTCATGACTATTTGTCCATAAACACAAGCAATGTCTATTTAATTTTTTTAAAGCTTTTCTAATTTTTTTTTAACATTTTTTTTGAGGGGGCATCTCTGCTCTCCGGTGGTGGAAGTAGGAGGCCCAGCCCCACTACTGGAATTGAACCTCCGTCCCAGTGGGCCGCAGTCCTGTGCACAACCACTATGCCACCGGGGCTCAGCCCCAGCTTTTCTAACTTTTATGATATTCAAACACTGCTCAATGTGTTTGAAATTCGATCTCTGAAAGCAACTAGGCATCTTTAGTCAGGTTAATAAAACCAAACACTCAATCTTTCCCAACAAGTCTTCTCTCTCTCTCTCTCTCTCAGCACAGGGAAGCATGTCAGTTATAAACAAGTGAAGTTCATCTTATTTTGAATTTGGGTCTTTGCAACACATTGTTCTCATTAAACTTTTTTTTGTGGGGAGGGGCGTATTATTTACCAGGAAAAATAATATAACATTTTCTTATACTTTCTTTGATGGGAGTCAATTAATGAAGAACCACTATATTTAAAAAGTGCATCACCGAAGAAGGCAAGACACAGAGTGTGCCACTCTCTTGGATTCCATTTCATCCAATTTCTTCCTTAATATGTCCTTTTGTAAACGTTACACTTTCAGCGGGGCACAAAACTTACTCCTTCTCAAAGTTAAATCCTTCACAGTAAAATTGATAGGTAGAAAGATTAGGAATAAAGGGAATTGCCTTCCCTAAATGCCTAGGCTGAACAAAAATTGGATGACCATGTCACCATAAAGGGATTTGAAAGGAATTAGGCACACCCATCAAACACCTGCAGTGACAAATCAAAGCTGGATGTGCACAGACTGAGGTCACCCAGGCACAGGTGAAGGTCAATCCCGGCATGCACAATAGACACCAGCAATACTACGTCACACATATGCTTCAACTCAGCCACTCAGATGGGTCAGTGCCCTATCTGATGTGGGGTTGGAGGGGATAGGAAGTACAGAATGAGGGCAGGCCTCTCTCGCCATTCCGAGGGAGAGCGGACAGGGCATACACCCTCCCTGGGCTCTCCTTTGATCATTGAGGCCTTCTCTTCTGCTCCTGTGGACAACTCTTTTTGTTTGTTTGTTTGTTTGTTTGTTTGTGGGGCACCACTGCCCTCTGGTGGGAGTAGGAGGCCCAGCCTTGCTCCTGGAGAGCTGCTGCTGGATTTGAACTGCCAACCCAGTGGGCCGCAGTCCCGCACACAACCACTACGGCACCAGGGCTCAGTCCTGTGGACAACTTTTTTTTGTTTGTTTGTTTTTTTGGGCATCACTGCCCTCAGGTGGTGGGAGTAGGAGGCCCAGCCTTTGCTCCTGTGGAGCTGGAATCGAGCCTCCATCCCAGTGGGCCGCAGTCCCGTGCACAACCACTACGCCACCGGGGCTCAGCCCCCTGTGGACAACTTTTAAGGACTATTTCCCCACTTTTCATGCTCCCTCCAAGTGGCCATTTCCAGTCTCGGGTTCTCCCATGGCTCTGACAAGGGCCCTTTCAGATCGTGTGGACGATCTGAAACTGCATTACCTCCAAATTTCCCTTTCCCATATCAAAGTCACTGCGATTTCCAAGTGCTGCTGCATGAATTCTTTCATCGCTGAGAAGCAAGAACGAGGAAAACCATCTCAGCAACCTAACAAAGCTGTCATTCTATCACCCCCACAGTGGAGCAGGGTTCAAGCAGGCAGGGCCACCGAGACAAATGGCCTGTGGTGTGTTTGCACCCCGAGAAGCTCACACTGGGACTGCAGACCCGCGCCAGGCTCCTGCCAGCATCGCTTGGCTGAGGACGGATGCAGATGCCAGCTCGACGTCCAAGGAAGTCAGCATGGAAAGGGGAAACCTCCAGAAGAAAACAGTGGGAAGGAGCCACCAACCAAGCGCCAGAGAGACATTACAAAGTGAGCACAAGCCATGGGCTTGCTGGAGACCGCACTCTCGTACGCACGCATCGAGCGCTTTTCTGTTCTCATGGGTGCGGGAAACCTGAAACCCTTGAGAAAAAGCTCCTACAGATACAGTGAAAACGAGCTCTGGACTGGGGTTGATGGAGTCATTTGGAAATGGCTAAGAGCTGAACAGTGTGGGGAATAGAAGCAGGATCTTCAGAAAGTTCATGAAAATAAATGCGTTATGGGAAACAAAAAACAGGGGTGGGTTTCCTTTTTCCCTTTTTTACATATGACTTTATTCTTTTCTGTCATATTTAACAGCAGCTTTCCTTATGGGAAGTTATATCTTTCTAGTTTTACTCTGATGTTGTTCCTTTTTATTTTTATTTATTTATTTATTTATTTTTTCACATCACTGCTCTGGTGGGAGTAGGAAGCCCTGTCTTGCTCCTGGAGAGCTGCTGCTGGATTTGAACCATCAACCCTGTGGGCCGTAGTCCCGCACACAACCACTGTGCCACTAGGGCTCAGCTATTTTAATTTTTTTTTTAACAGTTCTTTTTGCACCACTGCCCTCTGGTGGTGGGAGTAGGAGGCCCAGCCTCGCTGCTGGATTTGAACCTTCAGCCCAGTGGGCTGCAGTCCCGCAGAGTTTCCTCTTTTAAATTTTTATTTCACACAAAGAAACTGAGATTAGCTTGTCATAATCCACTGGACCAGCACCTTGTCTGATGCATGAAGTAGCCTCCAGACACCCTTGAGCAAAAAGCCCTCCTTGGAGTGTGGCACAGTTGCGGAATCTGTGATCTTGTCACTCCCACCTCATGACGGGGTGGGGTGCCTGCGAAGAGGGTGACGGGGACTCTAGGGGTGGTGGTGGTATTGGCTGCCCTTCTGCTGGGTGTAAAGTGAACCCAGGAGCAGAGGGTCTCATGAACAGCAAGAAAGAAGACCCCTAGTAAGACAGAGGCATCCCAGCTGCGTGCTCTGGGACAGGAGGTGGATTTGCAAAGTGGGGGTGCCCTTTGGGCATTTATCAACACTAAAGGAGCCCAAGAGTTATGCAGCAGAGAGGCCAAGGACAGAGAGGCACGTCTGTGGGCAGAGCTGAGCAGAGGGACTTCATACAAAACAACTGGATTCTTAACATTTCGGGTCCTTACTCCTAACTTGTTAGCTTCCCTACACGCCGTCTGATCATGGCTATTGCACTGCCTTTGAGTTCTGTGCAGCCACTGCAGCCTGGAAGAGAAGTGGAGTGCCGCTGGAAGGGCAGTTGGTGTCAGAAGAAGGTGAAGAGGGTCGGAGGACGGAGCAATGTTTGAGGCATCAGCCTTGGGGAGATGTGGAGCTGCATTTCTCCTTCCTTCTACAGATGTGGGAGGAGAGGTCGTATGTGTCTTCCCTGCCATTTGAGCACAGAGACATGACTTTTCACAAGAACCCAGCCAGGGTGCAGTATGACACCGACAAAACACACAACATTCCTCTAGTTCTATCTTGCCCCCCCCAATATGACCCTAGTTCTACCTCACAGATCCGGCTAGACTAAAGCATATACACTGGTACAGATGAGAGCTTTAGACACAGAATCCAGGACTGACAACTCCTCAGGAACAGTAATGGGAGAAGCGACAGAAACGTGGGTGAAGGGGGACAGTGGATGGTCTAAGATATGAAAATAATAACAATAATTTATAAATACCAAGGGTTCATGAGGGTGGGAGAAAGGAGGGGGAAAATGAGTTGATACCAAGGGCTCAAGTAAAAAGAAAAATGTTTTGAAGAGGATGATGATGACAAATGTACAAATGTGCTTGACACAATGGATGCATGGATTGTTGTAAGAGCTGTAGGAGTCCCCCCAAAAAATGATTAAAAAAAAAACAACAAGCATCACATTTTTGGTGAAATGTAGGTGGAAGAACGGTGCTTCATGAAAAGTTGATTGAGACAATGTTGCAAAGAGATCAGTGGACTGCAAGTGGATACTTTGTTTTAAGATGGGGGAGGGGGGGAAACAATGTCGAAGATGAAGCCTGCTAGTAGCCTGACAGGGGTTCGCTCCTCTGCATGCACAGGGGCCCCCTACTGGAGGTTGAAAGCCAGTGCGGGCTAAGGGGCACATGCCCATTCCAGCCCCAGCCAGCGGGGCAGGACTCTAGGATTGGCTCAAACTAGGCCAGGTGAGCTTAATCCAGCCAATGTACCGCTGGGCCCTTCCCGTGGCTGCTCCTCCACTGCAGCTGCGTGTGGGTGTGCGGTCCCACCCGAGTGGCTCCCGTCCTTCGTGCTTGTCACGCCTGGAGCGGCATCTCCCCTTTATAAAAACCCACGTGGGTCACCAACCAGGCTTCGGCGTGAGGTCTTCACCCGGGAAATCTAACACGGCCCACTGTGGCAGACTGTCTATACCAAGGTGAAAGGCAACCATCTTCCTTGTGTCTTAATTGAAGAGAGTCAATGATTAAAGCAGAAACAAAAGCCAACCCCACAGATCCCCCATTAGTTCAGCTTGCACAATTCTGGTTGAAATAATAGAAGTTGAACCAACATTCTACATGATGGATGCCAAAGTTGCCCTGCCAGATCCGTGGCAGACGAGCGCAGAACTTTCAAAGGAAAATTTAAACAATCGTATCAGGATCCTGAAGCGTTTCTTTAGAGAATCCTACCAGGAGATGAAACGATTGTACAATTGGTACCATCCTGATGGCAAAGCAAACGCCAAGCAATGGCAGCCGGCAGGTGGAGGCCTCCAGTCAAAGTTGCGGTGGGCTGGTCACACACACACACACGGCTTTGGCCCGCCCAAGGCATTTTTCTTGTTTACTTTTTGGAGAGCTGAATAAAGATGACATCTGCTTATTAAGACAGTGTTTTGAGAACACTAGCTCAGAAAGACTTCACCTAAGACATCTTTATGACAATGTTCCTGTTCCTTCCTCTCGTCAAACGCGGGCAGTGTTGTCAAAGTTTCATGGTAAATCCTTAGGCGTACATTTTCCAGGCCTGGTTTGGCTCCTTCTGACTTGGCTTTTTTGGTTGCATTGTTAGGTGCCAACGAACCGATTCTGACCATAGCTATTCTAGGGACAGCAGCATGGACCACTGTGCAATCCGGACAATGGCTGTGTCCATCCCCATGGCTGCAGCCATGGGGTTGATCCATCATCACCATGGCCTTCCTCTGTGTCCGGCCTTCTGCTTTACCAAGGGTGAGGTCTTTTTCCTAGGAATGCTCTCGCTTGGTAACAAGTCCAAACTCGGGCGACTTCATCTCACCACCCTCGCTTCCCAGGCACATTCTGGCCCTTCTTCTTCAGAGATGATTGTGTGCGTGCGTCCATCTTGCTGGCAATGGAACTGTCCATGTTCTCTGCCGGCACCCTGATTCAAATGCATCACACTTTTGGTCTTTCTGCTTATTTACCTTCAGAAAACCTCGAAAGGGCATTCATTTTTTTAGTCAGTAATGCAGTTTGTTAGGCTGGACTAAATGGCTGGTATCATCTGGTATCATCGCTTACAAGAGTGTCTTAACCTCCACGGAGCATGTGTGGAAAAAGAGAGAGTTTATAGCTTTAATCTTGTAATTCCATTTTCCCACTAACCTTTTGAAGTCCCTGTGTAAGTCAATGTCACTGAATTGCCATGTGAAGAGTGTTGAGATGCCGACTGTTCTGGTACACACAGGCTTACTATGGGGACCAAAGACAGCCAAGATGTTCCCTGGCCAAGCAAGCCCTCCGTTTAGATGTCCAGGATACAGTGTTTTCGGGAACGCTCTGACTTGAGACGAAGCTGCGAGGTTACCTCAGCAAAGCCGAGCCCTCTAAAAAAGCAAACTGACTCTTATCTTCATAGATGCAGATTCCTGCCTCTCAGAAGACGGCGGTCTTTGCAATCGATGAACTGTGGCTGGGAGGGACTGCCAAGTACCTTATAATGGGGCATTTCTCCCCCACCTCAAATTACCAAAGCAACAAGGATAATTTTATAGGCTCTTTTGTGTTAGGCATTTTCTAAAAAAAAAAAAATAGTGAGAAGGGATCAGTAACATAACTTCTATTCTCCGGAGTCCAAGAGAGCCCACCAAAGAAACCAGGCTATGTGTCACCTGTCCATTCTCTCTAACTCTAAAGAGTGCTGAAGAGTCTCTGTAGGGACTGCATTCTGGGATGAACAGCTGGATGATCCCACGTATGCGCCTGCACAGCAAAACTAAGAGGGTGTGACTCTTATGCCTGCTTTTTAGATGAGAAAAACGAGACTTAGAGAATTACAGTCCTGCTCACGGTGCCATAATTAACCAGCAGCAGAAGCAGGGCCTGAACCCATATCTGTGAGCCATCAAAGTCAGTTTTTTTATCTTAAAAAAAGGTTTATACATATTTATCTTTTGAGTAGATAACACAAACCTTATATGAGACAATAATTTACAGGAAAATAACTCCCTTCTTTTCTCCTAGTTAACTCCCCCCTCCCCCCCATGGTATTGTTGGCATCAAAGTCAATTTCTTAGCCACAATGCCACACTGCATTCCTGATAGGAGATCATTTCGTGTGCTATAGTAGGAATTAACTGGGGCAGCTAGGATTAAACAGTCAATAAGAACACATCTTCACCATCAAAATGATCCCAGATTTCCAAGGGTAAGACTCAACTTCAGATTCTGAATAAGGTCATCGTCAAGTAATAACTGCATTGGACCTTTATCGTGGTCTACACAGCAAACCATCAGTGGAACCCACTAACATGAGCAGTAGACAGCACAATGGAAAAAGAGGCAGGACGACAGCACTTTAGTCTTTGCTCAAGACAGAGTAGAAGCCGGCCCAGGTTGTGGTTTGGGGTGTGCTGGTTGTAGGCTATGTGACTTTAATTTCTCTGGACTGTGGTTTCCCATCTATAAAATCAGGGGGATTGGATGAGAAGACTTTTAACAGATGTTAAAAATCAACCAATGAGATAAAAAAACAAGCAGCTCAAATGCTGTCTCGTGTTTTGGCCAGCTCTCAGTGAGCTTCTCCTTTCCTGGGCCACCATCGAACGACCCCCAATCCCAGGAGTGGTTCCTTCCAGCTGTAATAATATCGAATTCAGAGACTCCATAAAATTCAGTGCTATTCCAAATGGAATCATTTGTAATCAGGATAATGGGGGTTTCCACCAATGGAATAGTCCGCTAATTACATCCCATAGATCAGATTTAAATTTTAAAGCATATTATAATATAAACTACACAAGCACTTTGAACATAAAAGTTTACTTCCAAGGGACTCAGGGCTTGTTTAATGTCAACACCTAAGGGGCATCACCAAGGTGATTCTTCACTACGACGCTGGAGAAGATTGTGGGCAGAGCCTGGCCTCTGCATTTCTCAGATGCATCTTAAAAATCCATGGCATTAGTTGCCTTCTGGGAATTTGCCTCAATTTCTGATGAGTAAAGCTCAAAACTTGCTAGACAATGTAACAGGAATGCCCTTTTGTTAATTCAGTCCCGGTCCCCCACGGGGAATCACATACCCATGCTCTGCTTTTTTTTTTTTTTCCCTTTTGCAAATTACTAGAACTTTGTAGATATTCTAGGAATTTGAGCACCGTTCTATAGCTGCATCATTCGATCACTGAGCTGCGTTCTCTGCAACCTTCTTCATCTTCTCCACTTCCAGGTTCCTCCTGGGTCTTTGGCGCTCTTCTACGACCCCATGCTCTCTCAACGGCAGCCTTCAGTGAACGTCTTCTAGCTTGGACTGCCATGGTTCTGAAGTGTTCTCGGGAGCACATGTGTGATTCTGGGCTTTCTAGTCTGCACAGAAGAAATGATTCTCGTAAGGCAGCAAGGTCCAATATGACCTGTGCCTTATCGGTGATGCAAAGGCATTTGGGGGAAGCGTAACCTTGAGAGGAATGAGCCTCCCAGCACACTTCATCGTGCTGAAGCTGGCATGCTCCCAGGGGCTTTTAGGTAAACAGAACGAGGGAATCATGCATGGTTTAAAATCAGGAAGGGTGTCCATCAGAGCTGTGATCTTCCACACTATGTATTCAATCCGTATATTAAACTAATACGATTATGGATTATATGAAACTGGCTTGTATGAAGAAGAATGTGGCATCGGAACTCAAGGGGGCTTCTTGACAACCTTCACTTGCAAGATGTCACACATGGCTTCCTGAAAATGAGGACTTGAGGCGCTTGCTAATGAAGATCAAGGATTGCAGCCTGCAGGATGGATCAAGGTAGAAAACACCAAAATCCCCACCATTGGCTGTTTATCAACTGTGGCAAACTTGGCAAAGGCAGTAGGTGTGCAGGCGGCAGCTTGCTCAGTTGCGCATGGGGTCGCTCTGGGCCAGAAGCGGGTCGGCAGCACCTCACGGCTGCAACACAGCCTTACTAACAGCATGCAGCAAAGACAGCTGTTCTGAGAGAGAAAGAGCAGGCTACTGGCTCCCCTAGAGATTCACAGCGTCAAAAACCCTGCAGAGGGATGTGTCCTGATGGCAGTGGGAGAGGGCCTGAGAAAGAACTTATTAGAAAGAAATATAGGAACATTTTAAATCTCAAAAGCAAATGACAGATTTCATGTATTTGGCCACATCGATGACACTTATACCAAAATATACATGTATATGGTCCATTGATAATTGTGGATTTGCTTTTTCAAGACTGCTTTAATAACTATTTAGGGGGGTTATCCACCCCCCCCCCCTACACTATAAATGTTGAATGGAG
>PVJH01015077.1:39542-54857 GCA_004026705.1 Nesogale talazaci
TCCCCCCCCCCCCCCCCCAACCAACTCTTGGGCTTTCTTCAATCTTAAATTTTCAGAGACTTCATTGAACAGTCAAACACTTGCTAACTTGTTAGGGTCAATGTCCCACTGAACTGTAGGAATATGCAACCTGGGAAGACGATGACATGATCTTCACCCTCCAAACACAGTATGCATCTATAGATGCTATATATAGTGCATATTGTTATACATCAAGTATATAGCCATACAATAATATACATATGTTCTTGAAGTGGGGCAGAAAAATGCACAGTCCTTTTTGGATAGATGGATGGAGCGACGGAGCACAGGGGGACCTGATTGTGGGACAAATCACGGACAAACCAGCCACATGAAAGCAACCTTCCCTCAAGGTCTCAGACTCTGCCTTGCCCGGACTAGTGGCCCATTGAGTCACACGCCCCATGCTTGGGGCCGCGCCCTGCCCATCCTCACGTGCACACCCTCTCCTGCCCCAAGGCTCACACACAGCTCTCAGTTGAGTGGATGCCTCTGCCATTCCGTGGACACAACCATGCTCCTGGCGTGGCTTTGATTCTGTTCGTATTGACTGTATTGACTTTTCCTCTCCTGGGATGAACTCTTATTTCCACTGCTCCACCCACTCCTGGAAGCAAAATACTTTGCCTGCTTTATCACAGGTAGTTGTTATAGTGCCGGCAGTGGGAGCTGCCCACCTTCTCAGAAGGAGAACTGGACATTTTGAACCCATAGATGGACCCTCAAAGAGAATCTTGCACGTCAGCATCTATTTTGCAATGGTGGTTTACAGCGGGGTGGGATTCCGTTCCTACACAGGGGCAGAGCTGTCTGGTCAGCTGAGCTCTTGTGATTCACCCAAGAGAGCACAATTATGGGGTGGCATGAGGAGCTGGGTCTCTCCACTGGACAAGCTGGTTGATGGATGACTGCTTGACTTGCGGGTGAGGTGGATAAAAACTCACAAACTGGAAAATCTGGGTACAGTCCAGAAAGGTGGCAATTTGGGACCTTCCTCAAGATACAGATATAAAAGAGGGAAAAGGGTTAAATCTTCTAAGAAGGAGAGAACTGGTGGTGCCTCCCCTCACTCCTGTTTTTATTGTTGGGAGTGAACTTGGCAGAGACGGCAGACCACTTGAAAGTGAGTCACGGTAACCTTGGATCTGAGTGTGACCATCTTGTGACTAGATTTTCCAGCTCAGAGCTAATGCTTGTCCAAGGCCTCACAGCGAAGGAATGAGTCAGAAATTTCACACAGATAGGAATATCTGCTTTCCATTGAGAACTCCACCTGCTCTCTCCCTCAACTCTGACCCAGGGCACCCCACTCAGATACCATCAAGCCCACCAAGCACCTCTTGCTCCACCTCAAATCCCAACTTGCAGGTGACTTCCTCCACAAAGCTCAAGGCTCCCTTGATTGGAACCTTCTCATGCCGGCAAACGGCTTTCCTTCCTGCTTCTATGATTCTTGTCCTCAGAAACCTTGAGAGGGATCTGGAGAACGGGGCAGAGAGTAACAGGCATGGGGGTCCACGGAGCTGGGCTATTCGGGAGGGCACTGTGGAGTAGGACAGGGAGGACTGAGCGCCGCAGAGTGCGAGGGTCAAGACAGACAGCCAAACTGTACAACACAAATGGACAAACAGCAGGGAACACGATGACCGACGGGAATGGGAAGGACTGCACCAGCGTCAGGGGGATCAGCATACGTGAGCTCATTAAAGGCTTCCGGTCCGGTGCTCCATTAAATGCTGCAGATGGATTCCTGATTTCAGCCGTCCTGGTGATGCCCTGGCACAGACAGTAAGACCTCCCTCTTGCTGATAAAGTCATGGACACTAAGGGTAAACTCACAGGTTGGCAATGACCCTGCTAGTTAAAGCCAGAGCAGGGGTTTGAAGCCAGGTGAGCATGCCACCCCCTGAGCCCTTCACTGCAGTGACCTCTCTCCTTGGCTGTCCCCTTGGGGGAGCTCTTGAACTGGTGAGGAGCCCTGGGCGGGCACTGGCTAAGCATTCGGCTGTTACACAAAGGTGGCCCCTCTGATTCTATCAGTCGCTCTGTGGGAGAGAGAGGGGCATGAGTCTTCTGTCAAGATCTCAGGCGTCAAATCCCTACGTGGCAGTTTTACTCTGCTCCACGCAATGGCAACCAGTTCGACTTACATGAGTGTGTGTTTTTAAAATGTAACTGGTATATGGGGCTGAGCCCTGGTGGAGTAGTGGTTGTGTGCGGGACTGCGGCCCACTGGGACAGAGGTTCAATTCCAGCAGTGGGGCTGGGCCTCCTACTCCCACCGCCGGAGAGCAGTGATGCCCCAAAAACAGAAAAAATGTAACTGGTATGATTAAAGCAAACAAAACAAACAACGGTTTAGGGACTATCTCCATAAGGCCATAGTATTAAGTATCTTTCACTCAACTGCTCAGTTCACCTCCAAGTTAGGGAGCACCACGATTTTATCCCACAATGACTCAGGCGACTCATGCACTGCCACTGGAGGATCCAAGGGCTCACTCCGAGCATGTCCACGGCCTCTTCCTGTGAGGGACTAGCTGATCAGATGTGCAGCACTACACAGCTGTGGGGCGGGCTGTAATATCCCAGGAGGAGGGAGGTACACAGTGCCCCTATAGAATTTTTCAGGTTATAAAGTCCCATAAATGACATGTTCCCAGACCTGACCTGGAAAACAGTCATGAAAATTCAAAACATGGCCCCACACCATAAACTTTCTATGATAACTTAATGGGGATTCTTCCAGATTTGGTTCAATGCCCTTTCTTCTTAGAAAGTACTCATTATGGTCTGCTGACCACTGAGTTGAGGAGGTGCCTGCGATCCTGGGGGATTTCAGTAGGGACTGGTCCAAACTTGTCCCGGCCCCGGCATGCAGCTCCTAGAGAAACCCTGCTCTCAGAAGATTCGAGAAACATCCCCAAAGAGAACGAACCTTTATTTTGCTTCCAGCAGTTGTTGGGCGCCCTTTCTTGTCCGCTTGCAGATTTTCTGGAAATAGTGACTTTATGAAGGGTCTGGAAAAGGAGAGAGTGCATGGATTAGCAATCGGCAGCATTGGGGGTAGAAAGTTCCCTTCTGTAGAGAAGCAGAGGAGGGACATCCAGAAGCATGAAACCTTGTCTACAAAAGGACCATCAGACTCACAGGGCAGCCCACCAAGATCTGGCCCAAGGAAATGCGCAGCAGGCAAGAGCACCAGGGGAAAGGATGCTAAGATAGAAGCAAGTGGGTGCTGACCATTGACGTGTGGACCTCAACAGTCCCCTCAATCCTGGGGGTGCAAGACACACCCTGATGCTAGAACGCCTGGAGGAAGGTCAGTATGGGTTTGTAGGGTGAAGACAAGCAAGGCAGGCTGCTGCTCAGGAGATGGCAGGATTGGCCTGGGCCCCAGACAGATCCTACCTCTCAGGGGCAGGTTTCTCAGGGCAGGGATGACTGGTAGCTTGCCCTGGGGACTTCTTTGTCATGAGGGGTGGCCCTGGGCACGGCAAGGTGTTTGGCACCATTCCAGGGTCCTGTCCACTAGATGATATTTGAACACTCTTTCTACTCTCCCCACCCCCATATGGAAAGTCTAATTGACGCATACTTTAAATCTGGCTCATTTTCTTTACAGAGAAGCACTTTTTAACACAATACAGAAGACATTTTGACTTGGGGAACTGTGTTTTTTGAGTATGGAAGACTTTAAGTGGAGTGATAATAAGGCATGGAAGCTTTGTGTGAGTCTGTATCTTCAGGTGGAGTTCTAACCAAGCCGTGTTTCTTTCCAGGTCTCCTCCCCAGCAAAGCAAAGCAGGGGCAATTCTTGTTGGTACCCCAGGTATCTGCAGCAGAGCCTGGTACACAGTCGCTGCTGAGTAAATACTGGCGACTGCCTGGAGGAAGTGCCCGGGTAAAGCAGCAATCGGATCCGCAGCCTCACTGGCACTTCAGTGACATTGAGTGCATCTTGAGCTTTCTAGGAAGTCTCCCGAGGAGTCTACTAGGAACCAGACTAGACACAAATATAGATTTCTGCAGCCAATGCGTTGACAAAGCAATAGACTTTGTTGAGCTGACAGGAGGTTACGTGAGAGCATCGATGGCTCTCAGCCTTGGCCGGGAACTCGCCATTTTAAACAAAGAAAGAACCAAATTTTTGGAAGCAAGTGTGCAACTGACTTCCACGAAAACCACAAGTTGAGACTTGTGGCTTAGCTGACCTTCTCAGGGCCGCGCAGGCATACCTTGTCTTCCTGCCCTTCCCAGATCACTGCACTTTTCATAGAGACAGTGTGTCCCTTATTCGAGATTTCCACATTTCCAACGGCACATGTCTCTGGGTCCCATTGTGGCAATGCACACCGTATTTCAAACTTCTCACGTGATCATCACTTTTATATGTGATGGGAGGCCAGTAAGTGCCCAAGCTTGCTTTATTGTGGTAGTTGCTTATCTCTGAAGTATGCCAGGAACAGAAACCAAGAATCTCAGGAGTGGGGCTATGCAGGCAGAGAGGTATGGCTGGGAGATGAGGGCAGAGGTGCGGGGGGAAAGGCAGACCAGCCAAGCAGAACTTCTGCGTGTGGTCTGAAAAGGACACCCAGGAGCGAGGGCGTTCTTAGAAAAGCACGGCTTGATTCCGTTGGTGAGTTCGCTTGGATTGCTATGAGGGCTCGAGTCACGGGGATGGGAAGGCAGCGCCTCGTTGGAGCGGCTCTACAACCACAGGGTATGACCGTCAGAGCAATACTGCACTTGGCCATGATACCCAGGCCTAATCACGCACAGGATGTCTCCTCACCCCTCACCAGGATCTCGGGAACCTTTGCAGGGGTGGAGATGGGGTGACTAAGCACTGCCAAAGAAGTGACTGTAAAGACTCTTGAACGGATGTAGGTTTGGTGGTGCACATTCTTAACAAATAAACGCCAACAAACTAGAGTAATGATTTTACCTTTTTTTTTGGTCATCACTGCCCTCAGGTGGTCGTGGGAGCTACCCAGCGCTGCTCCTGAGAGCCACCGCTGGATTTGAACCGCCAACCCCGCGGGCCACAGTCCCGCACTCAACCACTTATGCCACCGGGGCTCAGCCCAATTTTAGCATTTTTAACACCGGCAGCTTGCAAGAGGGGATACTCCTACTACTTCTACCTTGTTCGCTTAGGTAGGGCCTCAGACGGAACAATGGGTCTCAGGGCAATGCCCTGATGAGCTAACTGTCTCTGAGCTTCTGAGCGGTTTCTCCCGCGCTACAGAGCCAGGTTCCCTATGGCCTATCTAAACCACTAGCCATTTCAAAACCCCAGGGACCACAGGGGATCTTTGGGATGGTGTTCTAACAGCAAAGTATCCTAGAGGCAGACTGGCCCACTCTTGGGTGGTAAGAAATGGCCACCCGACCCAGCCCCATGTTAGTCACCATCACCCTGACAGTGTTGTTGGAATGACGTTAGAGACCCTCAAAGCCATGCAGCTGGCACATGGAGTTTGACTACAGGGAACTGGTTGGGACACAAGAGAAAGATTGAACTGGGGGGAGAAAAATACCGTTTTAAGAATCAATTTTAAGAATTAACAACTCAAAGGAAGGCAATGCTGACCACTGGGACACCACACGCTTGTCTGAATATTGGGAGTTTGATGGAACCAACACCCATGTCGGACGAGGCGGAACACACTTACAGCTCACTGCTCTGCATAAGCTCGATCAGATCCATAAAAAGCACGTCACGGTTCCTCTCACAAAAGCCATCCATGTCATACGATACCTAGCCAAGAATGGAAAGAGATCTAATTTTATCCTTTGAGGTATTTCATGGAATAAAAACACATCCGAGTCCACAAGGCTATCTTCACGGGAGTGTTTCTCTTTCCTGGTGCAGCATTTAAGATTGCATCATGAACTGTCACATTGCAGCTGCACAGTCTCTTTTTAGCTCGTGAGAGGCCCTCACGGGGTGTGGTCAGCAGATGCCGATGAAGGGCATGCAGGGGCCTAGATGACCTCTGAGCAGGACTCCTGATCTCAGGATCGCAGACTCCTGCTTCAAAGGCTCCAGCAGGATCGCCAGGGATACACGTTGTCCTTCCCATGGATTGTCTTTGGGACAGGAGGAAAAGTAAAGCCTACTCCCCTCCCCCGCCCCCCATCCCCGCCAACCGGCTCTTGCTAACCAGGGATGCTAGTTATCCAGAGACCTCTCAAGGTGAAAGGTGAGTCAGTGGATTTCCACAGGGCCCTGAGATCCCTGAGAACAATGACCCCTATGTACTCAGCTCTGTGTCACCTGGGCCCAGACGGTGGGTGCCTCGAGTCTGTAGGCAGTGAACACTCAGGCATTAATGAGAACAAACACCTACTTAGCCCTTACTGACAGAGCCTGTGCTTAGCAGAACCTCGGTGGGGGCCACGTGAACCCCCCTCCCCTCCCCAAGCACTGGGGAACCAGAGTCTGGTGATCCACTCTCAAGAAACCAGCCATTGAGAAGCCTGTGGAGCGCAATTTGACTCTGATGACATATCGGGTCACCGTGAGTTAGAACAGATTCCATGGCAACCGGGTGCTGCCCCTCCTCTTTTCCCTTCTGATGGCAGCAGTAGGAAGGGCAGTCCTGCCCAGGAACATTTTGCCTCTTCTTTCCCCCAGTGGTCAAGGCGGGCTGCACGCTTGAGAGGCACGCTCCGAGGTGGACACTCTCTTTTGTTGTGCACACCCCGCCCGTTGTTCACCCCGTTATGTAGCAGGCCCTGTTAAGTGAATACACTTGAGTGAGGAGATGGAGCCATGTAGGCGTTGAAGACACCCGCCACTGGAGAGAGCAGGTATCAGACCCCCCCAGAGGCTGGAGCTGGGTTGCTAGTGCCAAGAATGTCCCTGCCCTCTCCTTGAGGCCTCCTGAACTCTGACCATACCTTCCCTGCATAATGGTGGATGATGAAGCCTTGGTTCCAGCTGTTGAAGTGCTCGTGGTTCCCGATCTGCATCTGGAGCTTCTGGAGCAGCGTCTGGTCGGCGCCCTCGCCCACGGCATGCATTGTGGCACACACGTCATCCAGAATGCTCATGATGCCTGGCGGGTTCTGAGGGACAGGAAAGCACAGCTCCATGTTACGGATGTCGGCAACCTACAGTGCGGTGAGTCCACAGCTCCCGAGGCCCAGGATGAGGCACCTGAAAGTCCTGCTCTCTTAAGTAAAACCCATAGTCCCCAGTGAGGATTCACCACTGAGCGCTGAAGCTAAAGCCAGTCCATTGTTCCCAAACTCGACCCACCTCCCTGCAGGGTGTTCAAAGGCATCCCCTGGTTAGTGACTGCTCTCTTAGTACAGATAACGGCACCAAGACGACTTCCCAAACCTAAAGAAACCACTTCCTCTGGCCTTTGTTCATGTCTCCATGGGTTCTGTTAGCCTGCCAGTCACAAGGCAGTGTTTGTAAGAAAACACATGCACGCTGTACACATTTCACTATGTATTGCATTATTTCTTATACATTTCCCATGTTTTACAGTCTCTATACTTCATATAGTCACTCACACTGATATACCATAGTTTTGCTGAATGGTTATACTAGCTAAGGATATCTTTACTGTTTCCATTTTGGAACTGCTACACACACACACACACACACACACACACAACTATGGGGTCTATAGGAGACCTGGTGGTGCCCTGGTTAAGCCTTGGCCGGGAACCCCAAGGTCTGCGGCTTGAAACCACCAGGTTCTACTCGGGAGAAGATGGGAGGTTTCCTATTCTTGTCAAGAGGGATAGTCTGAGACAGGCACGACACACTCGCTGACACATAGGGTCACTACGATTTGGTTTTGGCAGTCTCTGTCCATATTGCTCTTTGTTTTCTTTCACATGATGTCGTAGGACTAAATTCTAGAAGTTGTCTGATGGGGCTAGAAAGCAGGGCCGGCTTTACGGCTCCCCTCGGCTGTCCCCTCTGTGTCAGTGAGAGCAGGGGCTCCCAACCTTCCTCATGCCGCAAGCCTTTCACACAGTGCCCCGTGTTGCTGGAACCCCCCCCCCCCACCAACCATAAAATTATCCTTGTGGCTCCTCTATACCTGTCATTTTGCTACTGTTATGAGTCACGCGACCCCTGGGAAAGGGTCATTTGACCTCCAAAGGGGTCACAGCCCACAGGTTGAGAACCACTGTCTTAGAGCTTAGTAACTGCTTGAAAGTGCCAGTTGGTATTGTGCTCATATCCACAACTACTGTGCTCTGTCGCCACATCCACAGAATTACCCGTGTCCACAAGGACTGTGGCTGCTAAAATCAGAGCGGTTGCTCATCCCTCTGATGCTACACTGATGACAGCAGGTGAGGGCTCGCTCCTTGGGAGCCTCGGGGACCCGTCCAGCAGTACTCACCAATTTGTTCTCAATCAGGTCACATACGATTTTATTATTGAAGTACTCAATGGGTGTCCATCGGATTCCCTCTTGAACATATTCTTCCTGAAAGAGAGAGGAGCAGGAGCCTGCATTATTCCAGGCGTGTAGGGCAGACCTCACAGGAAAACGAATCGCCACGAGAGAGAAAAAGCTTAGCATCACTGAACAAACACTTGGAACTTGACTACTTTTGACTTGTTTTCCCTAAGAGGTGATACCAAAGAAACAATTCATTGCAGGGCAGTTATGTTTAGATCGAACCATATGAGATTGCTGCACACAACTATTCTTGATAGATGAACGCTGCAAATTTTATGTGGTGTATAGGTCTCTTTGAATGTCAGACCTGAGGGCATGCTGGCATCCAGGGCACTTAAAGGGAAAGTCCCTCCTTCAGGTCAATGGTCTCTTTAACCCAACCAGCACCATGTGGCCTGGTTCTCCTCCTTCCTCACTGGTCTTGCTTTGCTAGCTTTTTGCTGGCTCTCTTTTCCTTTCAGGTCTTTCCCTGACAGGGAGTCTTCCAGCCTCCTTGTTTTCTCAGTCCTCATTCTCAAGCTTAAACAACAACCATGGGCTAGTGACGCTTGAATTTATTTTTCTAGTTGAGACCTCACCACTGCCTTCAGACTTATATATCTCATTGTCTAATTGGAACCTCCACCTGCATGTGTAATAGGCCTCTCACACTAACCATGCTCGGCTACGGTGAGAACATCTGCCATCTTACCCAACTGACTCCTCATTTAATCTTACCCTTCAGTAAATGGTCTCACCCTGGGCCCTTCATTCGGGCTAAAAATCTCGGTTTCTTTCTATAAATCATTTTATTGGGGGCTTGTACAACTCTTAATACAATCCATATGTCCAACCATTGTGTCAAGCACATTTGTACATTTGTCGCCATCATTATTTTCAGAAAATATTCTAGTTGAACCCCTGGCATCAGCTTCTCAATGTTCCCCTTCCTCCCCCATGAACCCTTGATAATTTATAAACTATGATTATTTTTTCATACATTGACTGATGTCTCCCTTTACCAACTTTTCTGTTGTCCATCCCCTTGGGAGGGAGCTATATGTAGATCATTGTGATTGGTTCCCCCTACCCCACCCCCTCACCTTTCCCTTCCCCTCCAGGTGTGACTACTTTCAATATTAGTCCTGAGGGCTTTATCTGTCCTGGATTCCCTGTGTTTCCAACTTTTACCTGTATCTGTGTATATGCTCTGGTCTAGTCAGATTTGTAAGGTAGACTTGGGATCGTGATAGTGGGGTTAGGAAGCATTAAAGAACTAGAGGAAGGGCTGAGCCCCGGTGGCGTAGTGGTTATGCGCGGGACTGCGGTCCACTGGGATGGAGGTTCAATTCCAGCAGTGGGGCTGGGTCTCCTACTCCCACCACTGGAGAGCAGTGATGCACACCCCCTCCAAAAAAAAAAAAAGAACTAGAGGAAAGTTGTATGTTTCATCAATGCTATACAGCACCCTGATTGGCTCGTCTCCTCCCTATGACCTTTCTTAAGGGGATGTCCAATTGCCTATAGATGGAATTTGGGCCTCCACTCCACACTATCCCCCATTCACAATGATACGATTTTTTTCTTCTGGGTCTTTGATACCTGATTTTATCAATACACAGACTGGTGTGCTTCTTCCATATGGGATTTGTTGCTTCTGAGCTAGATGGCCACTTATTTCTCTTCAAGCCCGTAAGACCCCAGACTTTTAATAGCCAGGGACCATCAGCTTTCTTCATCACATTTGCTTATGTACCCGCTTTGTCATCAGTGATTGTGTCGGGAAGGTGAGCATTATGGAATGCCAGTTAAATAGAACAAAGTGTTCTTGTGTTGAGGGAGTACTTGAGTAGAGGCCCAATGTCCATCTGCTACCTTAGTACTAAACCAATAAATATATGCACATAGTTCTACTTCCCCATCATCATATGTAAATATGTTTACATATGTACCTGCCTGTATTTAGACCTCTATAAATGGCCTTTGCCTCCTAGTTCTTTCCTTAAATCTTGGTTTCTCGATGACTTTCTTTCCTTCTTAATTTACTGCTAATCATTTGGGGCAAGTCCTGCTGGTTCACTTTCCAAAATGTATATTGCATTTGACTACTTCTCATCACAATGTCAGTTCTCTTGCCACCAATGTTCTCTAAGTCCCTACCACCATTTCCTGCCCATTCTACTGCTAAATCCTAATTGATTTTAAATTTCGAGTCCTTTTTGCCTTCTCCTGTCTCATCCTCTTCCCTAAGACTACAGAATCAGTGATCTTTTCAACAACATGAAACACAAATCAGATCATGTTACTGCTCTTCTCAAAACCCACCCACAGTTTCTACCATAGTTACTACAAAATCCAGTCTTTTCCTATTTCCTCCTTTGGTCCTTTTGCTCTACTCAATGATGGAGGGCTAGAATTTTAGGGCAGATGTTTATCTAAAAAGAGCAAGGAGTAATTAATGTTTCTTAAACAGAAGCATGAATACTCCTAAGGATAAGCATCCTCGAAAAAGCCTCTGCTATGACATCAGGAACATGGAAAAATCTGCACCTGAATTTTAGAAGGAACTGAAAGTAAGACACGTTATCTCAAGATAGGATTAGAATGCCAGCTTTGTTAAAAATTCGATTTACTTTTAGGGAAGGTTGGGAATGAGCAAATCTTAGAAAACCAAATTTTCCTTTGGAACACAGTATATGCCATAGACAATTGAGGTTGGCACTAAGTTTCCATTTTCCACTTGGTCAATGAGTCAGAGTGTAGTAAAACAGCCAGTCATGAGTCCAACCCACCAACATCACTTGCTTAGAAGAGAAGGAAAATGCAGCAGATGGTGCTTATATTTCACAGATAAAAATGCGACAATAGCCTAGGATTTTCTGCCCCAATGTATTAGGTATATTTTATATTTCAAGACTGAAACTGGAATTTATTATTACAGGGAGAAGCCCAATATTCTTTATTTTTTGTTGTTGTTATTTGGGGGGGCACCACTGCCCTCTGGTGGTCATGGGAGCTACCCAGCGCTGCTCCTGAGAGCAACTGCTGGATTTGAACCGCCAAGCCTGCGGGCCACAGTCCCACACTCAACCACGTATACCACCAGGATTTAGCCCCTCCAATATTCTTTAAAAGGAAACAAATTAGAAATAGGAAAAGACAAGGAACAGGGACTACTTACCTGTTCTGCTTTTAGTGTCAGTTCAATAAAGATTTGCTGTAATTTTTCATTAACAAAATTGATACAAAACTGCTCAAAGCCATTTTTCTGGGGGAAAAAAAAAGATGTCTTGAGTGACTCAATATACACAAAGTCATTTTAATGTAATTTCCTGAGTGCTTTAAAGAGATGTTTCAGCATGAAAAACCTTAACAGAAATATTGGATACAGCAGTAGAAAGAATCATAGTTTATATTTGGAAACTAAATCAGCAAGGTACATGAAGAACTTATGAGGCAAATGTGAGCCATATGTGTTTTTTCATCACCTAGAAATATGTCTTGCAAATAAGATGATATAACTTCCCTCCAACCTCCCAATTAATCAAACTGTTCCTACCTGGAATATTTCAAAGCCATAGATGTCCAGGACGCCAATGTTGTATTCTTCATGGTCCTTCTCCATTGCCTTATTGATGGACTAGGAGAAGGTAAACAACATGGTAATGGATTCCTTCTCATTCATATGTAAAGGCAGGCTTGTGTGGGGGAAAAGGAAGCAAGACTGTGGGACAAATACTCCCACCCACTAGAAATAGATGGCAAGAAGACAAATCAATTGCAGCTTACACGAGGTCTCAATACCAGGCAAAACACTTCTAGAAAACCACAGGATCCCCAAACCTACTATGATAAGAAGAAAAAAGTTTGTTTAATGATGATGTCCACAAGAACTGGCACATAATTCTTCTCAGGAAGTCTTGAGAATGAAGAGAAAATGAGCATAAACCTACTTCAGAGGATGAGCTAACATTCCCAGACTTGTAAACACACCCAGAGCCATCCATTCAACAGTCATTTCGTGACCACCTGCCATAATGAGACGAGAATGCCAGGCAAAAGAGGGCTGTGCCCTTAATCAGGAGCCTATGGAAGCAAGGGGCAGGCTGTGGGCAATACAATGAAATTACAGCAGCAATTACAATGAAAGGGATAATAAAAACAGCTTACACGGATTTGATAGTTCCCTTTACTGAGTGCCTTTGATGCATTGTTTCAATTAATTTTCACAATAGTTCTCATAACAACAATTAAACTACAATTGCACCCATTTTTCAGGCGGAGAAGCTGAGGTTTGACCAAAGTTGTCCTGAGCAAGAAGCAGAGCCTGGGATTCAATTTAGGCCCCCCGAAGCCTAAAACTATTTATTCTTCACCATGAGGAGAAGAGGTCATTGACATACAATGGCCTATTAATGATGAAGCCAGTGGGGAGAGCAACTGGAGGTGAGGGGGTACAAGGGACAAATACATGGCTGGATGCATGGTCAATGCCCAGTCAATGTGCCCAGTAGGTAAAGCTCACTTACATGGGACACCTTTTTCCTTCTACTATAAAGTGACCAGATTTTAACATCGGTAAAGTGGGACACCATTGACTCGAGGGGGTGTGGTTGAGGGGGTATATTCCCTTCCCGTTCTCCCACAGTTCCCTAGCTTGTCGTGCATTCTTTTCCAAAAATCAGGACTTTTAAAAAATGCCACGGGACACGGGAAAAATTGTTTAAAATTGGGACTGTGCTGCCAAAAGCAGGATGTCTCGTCATTTTATTCTACTATAAACAACTGAAGGATGACAGAAAAAAATTAGATGGGAGGCCCAGTGCTGGAAGGTACCCAGAACAGACACAAAAGAAGTGAGTCTAAGTTCCAACTCTGTACCACTCTTGGTGAAAGGCCTTGGGCAAATCCACCACTACTCTCACCAGAAATTCCTCTTTCAGTAAAACGAAGGGCCTGGAGGAACTAAAAGCAATTAACGTTTAAGAAGTCTGTGGGTAACACAGAGTTATTCGAAAGATGGGTGGTTCAAACCCACCTACCAGCACTTAGGAAGCCCAGAGAAGTGATCTGCTTCTGAACGGAACACAGGGGAGAGCCCAATGGAGCTGGATCAAGTCTATGCTGTACACTCGGGGTCTCCAAGAGTCAAAATAGACATGGTGGTAATTAAACACAACTCATGTCTAGTGTCACCTTGACTTTTCCAAGCACTCTTATGTGACCCTTAAAAAGAGTTGCAAAGTTAGACAGAATCACCAGTCCACCCTAGCCCAGGCTAACCATTCCTGATGATAGTGTAAGCCTTGGAGGTGTCGATGCCTGGATTCACACATACACCTTCCAATTCTAAGGGCCGTGCTAGTGTCTCACTAAGTTCTATCTTGTTTGACTACATAAAAGGCACAAAAGAATGGCCAAGAAAACTGCCAAATATGTAGGTGGTCAATTCTTAGATCTGACACTCAACAGCAGTGCGACCTTGGGCAAGTTTCCCAATGTCTCTAGACCTCAGTTAATTTATCTGTACAATAGAAATAATAATAATACCCAAGTCCCATAGCTGTTGTAAGCAGTGAGTGAGTTTCTCCCTCACCACTCTACCCCGCCCACCCCCCCCCTCGCCGCCAATACTACCAACAGCACCTGGCATCTAGCAGGTGTGATCTAAGTGTTTGTCATTATCATGTTAACATTTAAAGACTACGGTGATTAACATAGTCTATACAATTCTGAAAGAACAACATTAATTTTAGGACATAAATGTGATATACTTATATTTGCATATGTCTTACACATATGAATATGCATGTATACATAAAATTATGTCATAATCAAAATCATCTGTGGTCGTTTTAAAATATATCCAGCAAGTCTTTGATACTCTGCCCTCCCAGAACTGAAGCCTCATTCTTCGCTCCTTCCTGTGAGCTGTGCTTTGGGACTTGCTTCTCACAAACATAATGTGACGGCACGACCGCGTCTGAGGCCAAGAATAGGATATACAGAGCATGACGGCTTCTTCCTCCTTCTCTCGTCGAGACCTCCCACTCTGAGGGAAGACGGGTGCTCTCTTGTGAGAAGATTCAAGTTGTTTTGTGGCGAGGCTCCCACAGAAGGAACCAAGACTTCCTCTTAACAGCACCAGGAGTACGCCATCCACCCGTCCCTGAGAGACTTCGGCCGCAGCCAACATCTTGACAGCAACTGTGGGGCAGGCTCTGAGTCAGCACGACGGAGCCTGCCCTCGCCGACAGGGGTGGGGGACGAGATAGGCTCTTGTTCTGAGTCGTGGCACGTGTTCCGACCCCACGCAGCCCTGGGTACTGCAGAAAGAAACACTGCCCGACCCTGCGGCCCCCTCACCGCCGTTCCTCTGTCTGAAGCCAGGGTTGCAGCCACGGTGCCCTCCGCCCCGGGGAGGGCCTTTCTGCTTGTCAGTGTCCCTCCACTTCACCAAGCGGGTGTCCTTCTCCAGGGCCTGGTCTCCTGACAACACGTCTGAAGTACGCAAGATGAAGGCCTCTCCAGAGCCTCTGGTTAGACTTCTTCCCAGACAGTTTGGCTTTGGCCATCATCAGCACCATCATGCAAATGCTGTGGATCCTTCCTTATTCATGTGAGCCACTTAGTTTGGGGCATGTTTGTCACACAGCACTAGCTAACAAATGTAACATTCCTCAGACTCTAGGCTTCATACTCAGGTGGTCTCTACTTTTCAGGGTCTCTGGCCTGGAATTTGGTAAACTTTTTGTCCACCAGAATCTGTGCCCACCTTTGTTTCTGCTGCACTATATTAGTGGAAAACTGAAAAAGTAACAGTGGCCCTACAGTGAGGGAGGGACAAGTGGAGTTAAAAGAAATGAATGCA
>PVJH01015078.1:0-54828 GCA_004026705.1 Nesogale talazaci
CCTTAGGTTTCACATATATTATAATGGGGGGGGGTCAACCTGGGGAATAACTTTTCTGTTTCCCACAAAGGTGCAGTATAATTCCAACGAAACTCACAACATTCTTCTAGTTCTTTGGTGTTTCCTGTCTCTTACTATCATGACCCCAGTTCTACCTTACAAAGTCAGCTAGACCAGACCAGGTACATTGGTAAAGTTAAACACTCTGGGCACATGGAATCCAGGACAGATAAACCCCTCAGGAATAATAAAGGGAGTAGCAATAACCATGAAGGAAGGGTGAGAAAGGGGGAACCGATTGCAGTGATCAATGTATAACCTGCTCCCCTCCCATACACACCTAGGGAAGCAAACAACAAAAATGTGGGTGAAGGGAGAAAGCAGGCGATATAGGATATGAAAATAATAATAATTTGTAATTTATCAAAGGGTCATGAGGGTGGGACAGTGAGTGAGGGAAAAAGAGGAGCTGATACCAAGGGCTCAAGTGTAAAGACAATGTTTTGAAAATGATGATGGCAACAAATGTACAAATGTGCTTGACACAGTGGATGTATGTATGGGTTGTGATAAGAGCTGTGTGAATCCTAATAAAATGATTTTAAAAAGAAGAAAATAATGATGGCAACACGTGTGCAAATGTGCTCGATACAATTGAAGTACGGATTGTTGTACTAGTTGTAAGGACCTCTGATAAAATGATTTCTAATAATAATAATAATAATAATAGTAATAATAATAAAAGAATCTCTGATCAAGCTGCTTAGCCCACTCTTCCATCATGACTGCAGGTGGGATGGAATGGAGGCCATTCAACATGACCTTTGGCTCATCAGCACTTTGAAGAGGCCGTTTGCGGTAGATTTGTGCAATGTAATACGTCATCCGATGTCTTGACTGTTGTTTCCGTGAATGTTGATTATGGATTTAAGTATTAGACAATCTGGACAACCGCAAATCTTTTCCCCATTTATCCTGATGCTCTGGATTGGTTCATTTGTGTGGATCTTTCTTTTCTTTTGCATGGAGTTGTAATCCCGATGAAAGAAAAGAATTCTTCTTTGAGAACCTATTTCTTCAAATTCACTTACCCCTATTGATAAGACTAAGAGCTATATCTTTCTTTTTAAATGCTTAATGTAACTCCAGTGCCTGGCATTTGCTAGGGGCTCAGCAAATACATGAACAGTGAATAAAGCTAGCAGTAGGCTTTTAGAATTCAGTCTCTTCCCTTTTAAATAATATAGAAAGCTGCTAGGAGCTTTGTTGGTACAGTAATGTAGCACTTGACACTAACAGGCACCCTGGTGTCACTCCTCAGGAGAGAGATGTGGCAGTTTGCTTCTGTAAAGATACAGCCTCGGAAACACTAGAGGGTATGTCTATACTGTCCTAATGGCTGCTATAAGTCAAAATTAATTCCAGATCTGGTTAATAGATGACTAATAGTAAAACTTGTTTTAAAAGTATAGCTAGAGAGACAACAAACTATGGACAAAACAAGATGGCAGCATTCAAGGAGCTGAAGGAGCTGGAGGAGAACCCACCTGCTTTTGCCCTGATGGAGCCAGACCTCTGAAGCATGGAGACCTGCCAGTGATGAGTTGCTTCTGCCACCACTGGATGCTGTTGATGGACCTTGAGTCCTGGAAGCGAGGAGCCATGGGGAGACCCCTGCCAGTGCCGACATTCTGTACCCACTGACCTGTGATTTCGTGAGTCGGAAGGAGACATTGTAGACTGGTATCAGGCATATGGGCTAATGTCGGATTTATGACTTTGAACAGGACTGGGTTGGGATCCTTTCTCAGTGTTCCATTCCTTTTGTATATAAACCATTCCCATATATATATATATATACACACACATATATATAGTACAGCTATAGATATGGCATTTTGGGTGTGTGTGTAAAACCTATCAAAGTCTTCTCATTGCCTGCTCAGCAAATTTAGAACTTCTTGGCATAGTTTTTATGCCCTTCCCTTCCACCGTGTCAATATTATGTGTCCTTCTGTTAGTTCTTTTGGAGAGTTTAGAGCCCAGTGATGCTGCTCTTGCACTCAACTTGTCTTGGAGCCCAGTTTGACTACTCATTAGTCTCCATCAAATTCTATCATTTCTGTTGCACTGCCTCTCTAATGCCCACCCCTCCTTTCTCTCCATCCAAATATCATCCATCCTTCAAGTCTCAAATGTTCCCTCCCCGGGAAGCCTTCCTGTATTTCCAAGCCAGGCCAGAAATCCTTCATTTTCTCCAAGCTCTCTGTCTCAGCTACAGGGAGTGTTCTATTCTGTCTCACGCTATAGTTCATCAATGCGCTGCCCATGACTTCCAGATAATAAACTCCATGACAGCCGAGTGTGAGGCTCATGATCAACAGGAGTCAAAATCTCACTTCCTTTCTTTTCTGACACCTTTGTTCTGACGTCAGCTGCACAGGCAGCTTTTTCCTCTGACGCTAACCACCCACAGCTGGGTCAGAACTCACAAATGGCAGCATGCAGTCCTCTAACCCATCAAGTCAGTCCAGGACCTCAGACAGCAGGCACAGGCTTGGAAATTCACTAGAAACCTTTACTTTTGACCTAAAACTGATCGAATTGGCTCTGACTCATGAGGACTCTGTGTGGGTCAGAGTAGAATTTCGTTTCACTATGGTTGTTTCAGTATGCTGATCTGGCCAGAAAGACCACCTCATGGTATCAACCACCCTTGGGGAGTGAGGGTGCATGGTCCGATCAGTCATGTAATGAGTGATACAGACCCCTGTTAAGGTTGAGTTTTCAAAGGCTAGCCTTTTCAAAGTACCTCTGGTTGGGCTGGTTCCTTGGTGGGGTAGTGACTACAAGATGGGCTGCTAACTGCTAGATCAGAAATTTGAAACCACCAGCAGCCATGAGGTATAAAGAGAGAGTTTTCTATTCCTGTAAAGGGTTGCACTCTCAGAAACTCAGGTGTCCTATGGGTCACAATGAACCAGCATCGACTCAACAGCAGTGAGTTTTTTATTTTTACCCCGTCTGCAAAAACAGTTGTCAGCTCTCAGTTTTGTAGCCCCTTTTTGCTTCGACAGCTCCCATTACTCTGATGGGTTTGATAATCAACTGAATTAACTTACAGAACTCATGAAAGGGTTATACTTATAATTGCAGTTTTATTACAGCAAAGGATACCACTGCAGAGAGGTATAGGTCAAGGTCTGGGGGGCGGTGGGGTCAGCCTTCATGTCCCAAAATGGACACACGTCAACATGCATCTGTGTTCTCCACTAACCAAGGGTTTCTATGCTCAGAGAATGAATTGGGGGTTTCATTCATTACACAACCATCGCTGATCAGATCATGCGCCATCACTGTTCAGGGTTGGCTGATACCATGAGGTGGCATTTCTGCCCTTACTGGCACCCACCTCATTGATATAAATCCTCAGGTATGGCCTGTAGACCTCTGACACACATCAGTCCCCAGGAAAAATCCCAGGTTTTAGAGGTTAGCTTTTAAGAATTAAAAGAAAAGACAAAGTTCTTTGGATAACATTCATGTAAATCCTCCACACGAACTATATGTGTGTCTTCTTTGCCATTTAAAAAACAGAGGCAGTCAATGCATTTATGTTAAATGATAACACTTAAAATCTAGTTTCATGAGCTGTCTTTTACTGATGGTATAAAATCCTGTGGAACAGTTCTGCTCTGTCACTATGAGTTAGCACTGAGTTGATGACGATGGGCTTTATGGTGTTCATTCTAAGTCAGAGGAAGCCCCAAACAGAGGGTTGTAGCGATGGAACAAGAGATCTGAAAGAAAAACGACTACCTTTTGTGAAGATGCTCCTAAAGCCAAGCCACGCTGACGTCATTGACTGATGCCAACTCACAGCAGCCCTGTAGCATCAGGTGCAGAGCCAGAATGACCTTGTGAGCGTCTGAGACTCTAACTGTTGTTACTGTTGTTCTTGATTGGGAGACAACATTTAGAAACATTTTTATTAATCAGTTTATTGGGGGCTCTTACAAATCTTATAACAATCCTTCATTCAATTGTATTAAGGCCACTGGTCCTTATATTGCCATCAACATTTCCAAAACATTTTCTTTCTACTTGAGCTCCTCTTTTTACCCCTCCCTCTCCACCCTCCTACTCTCGTGAATCCCTGATCAATTATATATTATTGTTATTATTTTGTGTCTTATACTGCCCATTATCTCTCTGTACCCATATTTCTGTAATTAGTGTCCCTGGGTGGTGGGCTATATATCCAACCATGTGATGGCTTCCCTATTGCTCCTTGTGTTAGTCTGGGTAGACTAGAGGAACAAATTCAAGGACATGCATATTGATATAAGAAAAGTGTTTATATACAAAAGGATAGGACATAGAGAAAGCATCGCAGCCCAGTCCAGTCCAAAGTCATAAGTTCGATATTAACTCATATGCCCCAAATCAGTCTATAAAGTCTTCTTTCGACTCACGAAGTCACAGGTCACTGCGTGCAGAATCCCGGTGCTGGCAGGGCACCTCGCCTCCAGGGCTCAGGGTTCATCAACAGCAGAAGCAACTCATCGCTGGCAGAGGTCTCCATGTGACCGCCCCAGCTTCAGAGGTCTGGCTCCATCAGGGCAAAGCCGTGTGGTCTCTCCACCGGCTCCTCCAGCTTCTTGAACACTGCCAGCTTGTCTTGTCTGTGATTCATCGTGTCATGAGACTAACTCCCAACAACTGGGAAAGATAGCTTCTCATCTTCACGAGGGAAATATAGCGAGATTTCCCAGAAGTCTCAGAAGAAAACCATGCCCAAATAGCGACCTTATTGGCTACTCAATGGCTATCTCCAGATTAACAGGCTAGACTGCACCCCTACATTTCAATCATAAAATTAACATAAGCACATGACTGCCACACTCCTCCTCCTCCCCCCTATTGCTCCCCCTCCACCCCTGCTCCCACCACCTCCTAATCTAAAGATATTGCGACTCCCACTATTATTCCTGAGGGTTTTATCTGTCCTGAAACCCATGTGTCCTTTGGTACATTATCTGTACCAATGTGTGTACTTCATTCTAGCTGGATTGGTAAGGTAAAACTGGGACATGGTAGTGAGGTGGGGGAGGAAACATTCAGGAACTAGAGGAATGATGTGTGTTTCGTTGGGTGCTATACTGCACCCTGGTTGAATCGCCCCTTCCTTGTAACCCTTCTGTACAGGGATCTCCAGTTGTCTACAGATGGGCTTGGGGTCTTCACTCCAACCCTCGTCTTTCACATTGATAAAATTGTTTGTTTTGGATCTTTTGAAACTGAATCCCTGATTCCATTGACACCTCATTGACACCTACTGGCTGGTGAACTTCTTCCATGTGGGCTTATTTGCTTCCCTGTTAGATGGCTACTTGTTGAACTGCAAACCTGTGAGACAATAGGCTCTATATCTTTTGATAGTTGGGCACTGTCAGCTTTCTTTACCACATTTTTTATGCAACAAAGAAATTTTGAATTCAGCGATCATGTTGTAAAGGTGAGTATCAAAGAGTGCCAGGTTATTAGAACAAAGTGTTCTTGTGGTTAGGGAGGCTGTAAGTAGAGGCCCAAAGAGACTATTACTCTTTATGGGAGTGGAAAGCCCTGTCTTTCTCCTGCAGAGCAGCTGGTGGTTTCTAATTGCTGACCTCGGAGTAAGCAGCCCAATTTATAACCACTATGCCACCAGGGCTCCTTCAGAGACAATCCACTGGGCTTAAGGATCTTTCTTGATTGAAAAGAAAAAAAAAATTATCTGTGACATCTAAATTGGAGCCTTCCATTTAAATAAAGATTGGGAGATGGAGAGATGCTATCAGGGAAGGATCTATACAGAGCCTGGAAATAGAAGTATGGATGTGGATACTCACAATGCTTTCATCGTTTTGCAGAGATGAATTTAGGTCTTTCTTGCCAACAGGTACCAATTCTTTAGATAAGTTTGTTGTTGGAAATTTCCATCGATATAGATCTGACTGTGTATTACAGAAATAAAGGTTGCTTGCTTTGTCTCACCTTCATGATCATTTTAGCCCTCTGTTGAAGCCATTGTGGGTTGAGGCAATCTAGGTTTAGGAGTTTCCAACCTAAGGGTTCACCTTTGGCATTCAGTATGGGTTCAGTATGGCATTACATAACATTCTATTGTCATCTGTAAGTTTTATATTGACTAAGTTTTGGAAATTAAGTTGTCAGGGCTTGGTTCCTCACTGTCTTTCTTTGAAAGTTCTGCTGAAGCTGTCAATCTTGGGTGACTCTGCTGATATTTGAAATGCCAGAGGCAGAGCTTCCAGCTTCCAAGTAATATACAAGTCCCTACAGATGTCCCTACAAACCAACTGATGGAAAGTGATGACTAGGTGGACACGCTTGAGATCATTGCCCTCCAGTCATTCAGGTGTTACAGAGTAGAGTTCCTCTCTACAGTTTCCTTGCCTAGGCTGAGATTTTTATGGAAACAGATCACCAGAGCTTTCTTTCACAGAGCCACTGGGTAGGTTCAAACCACTCTTTATTTAGCAACTGAAGGCAAACTCTGTGTGCCACTTGTGAACAAAAAGGGGTGATTCCTTCAGTTCTCAAAGTCTAAGAGAAAGGCCCCTAATCATCTCCCATATCCTTCAGTCTAACTCTACACCACTCAGCTTATTTACGTCTAATCATTACTATTAATTAACATTTAGTGTATGCCCTACTGGTGTAGTGGGTTACATGTTGGTCTGCTAACTTCAAGGTTAGCAGTTCAAATTTAACCACTGCTCCAAGGGAGAAAGTTGAGGCTGTCAACTCCTGTAAAGGTTTACAACCTTAGAAACGCATACGGGCAGATGTGCTCTGTCCTACCGGGTTAGTGTGAGTTGCAATCGACTTGATGACAGTGAATTTGGTTTGTTTTTTGAGAGTATGTGCCTGGCCCTGATTAGTATACTTGGTTGGCATTAGTCAACCATGTATTATCTTGCATTAGTCATCATCACCACTTTATGAAGTAGATATTCAAGGCTCAATCTTTTAGAAGAAGATGCAGACTAAGGATGGTGAAGGAATTCCCTCAAAATCACATCAGAAAATGGTGGGGCTGAGATTCAAACACTGCTTGGACTAAAGCCCGGTGCCTTCTTTTCTGCGTGCTATTGCATCTTATAAAGGAATTGCTTTTGTTTCCAGCTTGTTCTACTCCCTGCCCAGGAATTAAGGAGCACCACAATGGGTGACACTAGAAGTCAGCTTGCTTCTCAACAATCTGGTTACGATCATTGAATGGAGCATGGAGATAGATTACCCCCAGGGCTGCAATGTACACATTAAGATCCTGCCTGTGTGACTGTGGCTGAAACGCTGTCTGTTCCAGCCCTCACCTTTCAGCACTGATTAATCACTGCAAGGACTTTTGAGAATACAAGACATTCTCTTTGTGGCATTTAAAAATAGGCTGCACGTTTAAATTTGCTTCTTCTTCCTGGGAAAACACTACACTAAGTGGATAGAAAGTAGCTTGACATTATTGCCATTGTTTTCACAGCTGCCGAAATAGCTTTCCCTTGCTTGCCTGGTTGACTGCATGATCGCTCCAGCTAAAATGATGTGTGTTCAAGCATAGGAGATGCGGGTCAGAGCTCTTGAGTGGATACTGTTCTTCATTTACATGGAGTCTGCTCATTTTAGCCCCGACTTACTAATGAACAAGTAAGCCCCCAAAAAACCTCTAAATCAGAAAGATTTTTTTCTATAGAATCTCAATAATACCATGCACATGGCATCTGAGTTTTCAGAGGCTATTTTAGCCTTTAATGGCAGGCACTTATGCCCCCCGCTCCCGTTTTCATTTGAAACACATTGGGAAGGGTCACAATTAGATATCTGCTTTTCAGTTTTTGTAATCAGAGGCAGCAACAGGTTGTGTCCATGGTAGGTGATCAGGAAGGTGGGCATGGCAGTGACGGTGCATGGGAGTTCATCACAGGGAGTCTGTAAAGGTGGTTCAGTTCCAGGAAGAAAGATTGCCATCTTGATTTTGGGTATTTCAGGGATTCACTTGTCCTGGGCTGGAAGAAGTAGATTCTTCTCTTTCAGTCTAGTGGTTAGAACCTGGACTAAAAGAAAGTGGTGTCTAGAGGCAATTATGTATATAGGAGGGATCTTTAAAGAAGAGGACTTCAAGAATTTACTCTTTGTTACCTAGGGCTGCCGTAACAAATCCCTACATGAGTGGTTTTAAAGAACAGAAACTTATATTCTCACAGTTCTAGCAGCTCAAAGTCTAAATCAGGCCGCCAGAACTAAGTGGAGGTTCCCTGAAGCATTCAACATGTTCTGGTGTCGGCCTGAATCCTGCTGCATTGCTTGTGGACAGTCAGTCCTTTCTGCTGTCTTTCCTTTCTGTGTATGTCTCTGTGTTCAATCTGTCTTCTCTTTTTTCTTCCCCCCTCCCCCACATTACTGCCCTGATGGGAGTAGGAAGCCCCGTCTTGCTCCTACAGAGCTGCTGCTGGATTTGAACTGTCAACCCTGTGGGCCGCAGTCCCACATACAACCACTATGCCACCAGGACTCAGCAACATTCTGTCTTTTCTAAAAGTGATTTATCTTTATTGTCATTCAGCCCTCTATTAGTCATAACTTTCTCTCTTTTCCTTCCCTTTTCTTTTTTTTGGGGCATCACTGCCCTCTGGTGGTAGGAGGCCCAGCCTTTGCTCCGTGAAGCTGGAGTTGAACCTCCATCCCAGTGGGCCGCAGTCCCGCGCACAACCACTACGCCACCGGGGCGCAGCCCCTTTTCCTTTTCTTTACACTCCTAGAATCCACTGAAGAACTCTGATTCTATGCATCGCCTTTTTATATACTATTCCTTCACCATCATTGAGTAGATTTCAACTCATGACGACCTGATGGGACGGGGTAGGAGTGTCTCCAGAGGTTCCTGAGTTTATAACTCTTTACAAGAGAAGAGAACTTCATCTTTCTCCAACGGAGTGGCTCTCGCTTCAAATTACTGACCCAGTTGTTAGCAGCCCCATGGGTAACCCACATACCATCAGGACTTCTCGTCTTTTTATAGGTGAGGTCCCCTTAAGATTACTGAGAATATTTGTCTTCTTGAGGCGAATTTACGTCAAATATTATAATGCTTCACAGCTCCATTCATATTGTAGCATAGATGAAGGCTTCATTTCTCCTAGTGACTCATAAGTATGCACCATATTTTGTTTATCCAGAGTCATTTGCTAGTGGGCATTTGGACTGTTTGCACCTGTGGCAATTGTGAATGGTACTGCATGAACAATGGTTTGAAATCTTCACTTTCCAGTCTTTCGGGTATGTATGCCTGGGCATGAAATTTTTGGATCATCTGATCTAGTTTTAGTTCACAGACCTCTTGCACTATTTTGGTTTTAAGAAGCAGTACCATTTTGTATTCCCACCATCCATGAGTAAGGGTTTCCTCCATCTCCCCACATCCTAGCCAACACATTTGTTATTTTCTGTTTTATTATTTGCTTTGTCTCAGTCATCCTCTCAAAAAGGTGGGCATGGCAGTGACAGTGGATTGGAGTGCACCAAAGCAAACTCACTGCCACTGAGGGAATTCCAACTGAGGATGGGGAGGACTGCCCCTGTGAGTTTCCAAGGCTGTGACTCTGTGTGCAGAGAAAGTCTCTTTTCCTTCCGAGAAATGGCTGGTGGCATTGAGTTGCTGATCTTGCAGCGTGGCCATCCCAGTGGGAGTAAAATGGTATCTCATTAGGCTGTCCATCTGCATGTCTGTGATAGCTAATGACATTGATCATGATTCCATGTGTTTGACGGCCATTTGAAGGTCTAGTCAACTCCTTTGCCCATTCTGATTGGGTTGTTAAGTTATCGAAGTTTTAAAAATATATTGTGATGATTAGATTCCTGTTGAGTATCTGACTTTTGAAGATATCCTCTCAGTTGATAGCCTGTCTTTTTCACTTCTTGGCAATGTCCTTTGATGAGCAAAATTTAAAATTTTTTATGAGATCTTTCAATTATTTATTTTATCCTTTGCTGCTTGTTCATTTATTAGTAGATTAGTTAATTAATTGTTGAAAGTTAGGCTTGACAGCATTATTCCTGCTAATTGTCCTAAGAATGTTATGGTTTCAGCTTGTATATTTAAGTTTTTAATGCCATTTTGAAATTGTTCTTGTAAATTATGAGGCATGGATCCTGTTTTCATTTCTGGATGTGGAAGCACAATTCCTCCAGCATCCCTTAGTGAAGAGTCCACTCTAGCTGACATCACCTCAATCGATTGGTTATATTACATCATTTTGCGTCGTGGAAGCTGATTATATCACATTTTTGTTGCTAGTTGCAGTAGACTGAATTTTGACTCCTAGTAAACCCCGTGTGACAAAGTTGAACCTCCCCATGGTGTTTCCTAGGCTGTGTTCTTTCTGGGAACAGATTACAGGTCTTTCTCTCATGGAACCACTGGGTGGATTTGAACTCTCACATTTTTGATTACTACCCAACCACTTAACCATTGTGTCACCAGGACAATTTTATATTGCATGAGATGCTAGGTAATCTGCTCTGCCCAAGAGCAACTGATTTCATCATATGTAATGACTTCATGACTGCATCTAGACTATTGCTTGGTGAAGGAACAGGGAATCGTAGTATAATCCAGTTGACACATAAAAATGAACTCTCAGTAATGAAAAACTGCACCCTATAATATGGATTACAACTCAGTGTAAAGAAAATCCAGATCCTTACAATTGACCGATAGACAATCCCATGATCAACAGAGAAGAGATGGAAATTGCGATGGATATCATTTTGCTTGGGTTCATGATCAATGTTCGTGGAAGCAGCAGTCAAGAAATAAAATGATATTTTGCATTGGGCAATCTGTTACTCAAGTTCTCTTTAAAGTGGTGAAGCAAGCATGTCCCTTTGAAGAATAAGGGACACTTGTCCCAAATAATGGAATTTTCAATCTCTTCACATGCATGTGAAAGTTGGATAACGAATCAGAAAGACCAAAGACGAATTGATGCATTTGAATTATGGTGTTAGAAAAGCATTTTGAAAGCACTGTGGAATGCCAGAAGAACCAACAAATCTGTCTTAGGAGAAGTATAACTAGAATGCTTCTTAGGAGTGAGGATGGTGAGACTTTTTTTCATAGATTTTGGACATGTTATCAGGAAAGACCACGTCCTGGAAAAAGTACATTATGATTAGTAAAGGGTCAGCAAAAAAGAGGAAGAACCTTGACTTAATGCATTAACATAGCAGCTGTAACAGTGGGCTCAAGTACCACAACAATTATGAAGATGATGCAGGACCATGCAGTGTTTTATTCTTTTGTGCACAAGAGAACTCTGAGAATGAGTCAGAATCTAATTGACAGATCCCTAACAAAACTCCTGTATCTAACAACAGCAACAACATTTGAAGATCCAAACAGAATAGTGGAGGAGATTGCCTAAGCAATGACGTGCTCACTATTCCTGGGAAGCATTCAGTTCAGGGAAGCTACAGAAGGGACACCAGGATTGGGTAAGTTATTAATTTCCAATGACCTTAACTTCGATCACAAGTTTAGATACTTAGTTTGTGGTTTTACTTACTCACTGATATCAGCTGCTCTTATATGAATTGATTATAAGGAATGGGCTAATGATGTGTGTAAAATGGTATGTTCATGCAGCAAAACCTCTCTAATTAAAAAAAACGGAGGAGAACATCAGGTTGGTTGGTGGAGTTAATTATAAAATGTTTGTAATAATAAAAGATCTTATTATTACTTTCAAATCCACAGATACATGGAATTGTGTTTACCAAAGTTACCTGATGGAGGTTTTGTTTTAATGAATAGAGATTGTTTTGTAATTGCTATATCAGAGCATCAAGGCTTCAGGGTCTCTTCTTAGTTAGAATTAAATCACTTGTAACTCAGTTGGTTTTCTTGCATAAATAAGTGGAGTTTCAAATATTTATTTGCTGTCAGCCCTTCCTTGTTTAGTTGAGAGAGCAAAGGGAAGCTTTTATTCAACTCCTGTCAAAATGTCACAATTAAAACAAAGCAAAACAAAAGTGTGCCATGAATAAATAAGATTCTTCTTGTATTTTTGTCAGACAAACTCTCTGTCTCCTGAGCTCAGTTCAGGGTGGGTGGGGAGGGGCTATGTGAGGAGCTACCTGATCCCAGAGGGTGTGACAAAGACACAAATTCAACAATTGGTTTGTTCATTTAAAATTCACTGTTCAACAGGGCTAGCCCCAATCAGAGTCAAACTGACCCACCCTTAGAAATAAGTGCTACAGAAGACAACACTTAAACGTACAGGTTGGGGATAGGGGCTGGCCTGCTACATCCACACAGAAGCAAACCAAGAAGGAAAAAGAGAGTTAAGGACTAGACTCCATACTGGCACACTAGACATGAGGATGATGTCCCTGCATGGAGCTGCTAAGACACAGAAAGCTCTAGGACTGACAACATCTTGAGCCATGATGTCGCTCCCTGGAGCAGACAGAGACAGAAGAAAATACTGAGGACACATGGCGGGGAGTATGTCTGGGCTGACCAGCCCCACAATGGGGCAAAACAAGAAGGGAACATAACAGACCAGCAACTGGAACAAAGCAAAGCCACCTCCAGCCCCAAGATAGCCCCCAAATAGACTTAGGAGTAGGAGGGACAGTTCCTGAAACCCTCCAGGACTCATGGGGATATAGTCATAAAGATCAGCAGACAGACCTGGAATTATGTATGCTTTTTTATTTTTTCTTCAATCTTTTGTTTTGTTTTGTCTCCATTATCATTGCTTTGCCTACCAATATAATATAGGCATGGGACAAAGGTCTGAGGAGAAAGCAATGGGACAAATGGTTCCAGAGGGACAGGGAGGTAGGAGGAGGCAGGAGAAGGGAGCAGTGAGCAAACAATGCCATAGACAGGGGAACAACTAGGGAATTAAGAGCAACAAGGTGGACAGAGATCTTGGAGCAACAACAATCTAGCTGAGAGAAATTACTAAGAGACAGATGGGTGAGTGTGATGGTGGGGCAGGAGGAAGGTAAAAGGAAACAGAGGGAAGATTTAGGAAGCAAAGGTATGGCTAGTAGTATAAGCATGGGTGTGTACTTATGTAAATATGTTAATTCATAAAAGTAGAGGTATTAGCCTATGTACATATATTGATATGGCAAGTCATTGAGGAAATGGATGGAATTTGGGCCTCTGCTCAAGTCTTCCTTCAGCAAAAGAATGTCGTTCTAATAACCTGATATTCTATGATGCTCACCCTCCTGATATAATTACTGAAGACAAAAGAGTGCATAAGAAAATGTGGTGGAGAACGTTGATGATGCCCGGCTATCAAAAGATATAGCACTGGGGTCTTAAAGACTTGAAGATTAACAAGTGACCGTCTAGCAGAGAAGCAAAAAGCCTACATGGAAGATGCACACCAGCCTGTGTGATCATGAGATGTCAACAGAATCAGGTACCAGGCACCAGAAGACTCAAAACAAAGCAAAACAAAAAAACATGTTGTTGAGAATGATGTGGGTCAGAGCAGAGATCCAAAACCCACCTGTAGAATATAAGACCCTTCACAGAAAGGTCACAAAGGGATGAACGAACCAGGGAAAAGTATAGTACCAATGAAGCACAATATTCTTCTGGTTCCTTGAGGCTTCCTCACCCCTCAATTATTGTGACCCTAGTCCTTCCTTCCACTTTGGGTTAGACGAGCCTGTACACTGGTAGATAAAAGCTCATGACACACTGAGTCCAGGTCAGATAAACCCCTCAGAAATGGGAGTAGTGATATGATGAGGGGAGGGAGAATATTGGGGGAGGAGGTGAGAAAGGGGGAACTGATCACAATGATTGATGCATAATCCACCCCCCCTCCTGGGGGGATAAAGAACAGGAATGTGAATGAAGAGAGACAGCAATTGGTATAATATATGAAAACAATGATTTACAATTTATCAAGGGGTCACAGAGTGGGAGGTAGGGAGGGAGGAAAAAAGAGGAGCTGACAGCAAGGTTTCAGAAAATAATTGTTTAAAAATGATGATGGCAACATATGTACAAATATGCTTGATATATGATTGATGTATGGAATGCTATAAGAGCTATAAGGACCCCAATTAAAATTATTTTTAAAATTCACTATTAAAAATACTCCATATTATATAATTGCTCAAATGTCCAGAAAAGGGAAAGCTATATATAGAGAAGGGAGAGTAGTGGTTGGACAGGCCTGCGGAGGACAAATTTGTGTGTGGGGTGTGCATGTGAGGGTTTGAACTGTGTTTGCTAACAAGCACGGGATTCCTTCTGGAGGCCTTAGAAATGTTGTAACATTGATTGTGTTGATGTTTACACCACACCAATATATTAAAAATATTGAATTTATATTTAAAATCAGTTAATTTTATTGTATGTAAATTATATCCTAATACATACAGCTATTGTGTATTTTTTTTAATACTCCACAATTTTTTAATAAATCATTTTATTGGGGCTTATACAGCTCTTATAACAATCCAAACATTAATTGTACCAAGCACATTTGTACATATGTTGCCATCAATCATTTTCAAAACATTTCCTTTCTACTTGAGCCCTTGGTATCAGCTCCTCTTTTCCCCCCTCTCTCCCTCACCATTCCATGCTCATGACCACTTGATATATTATTTTATCTTTTATTTATTTATTTTTGTGGCATCACTGTCTTGGTGTCCTGATGGGAGTAGGAGGCCCAGCCTTGCTCCTGGAGAGCTGCTGCTGGATTTGAACTGTCAATCCTGTGGGCTGCAGTCCCACACACTACCACTAGGCCACCAGGGCTCTGCCGATAAATTATTTTTATTTTCATATTTTACCCATCTGCTGTCTTTCTTCACTCACATTTCTGTAGTTCACCTCACTTGGGGGTGGTGGTGGTTATATGTCAATCATTGTGATTGGTTTTTCCTTTCTCCCTCCACCTTCCCTCTATCCTCATGGTATCCTTGTACCCCCATTACTGTTCTGAGGGGTTTATCTGTCCTGGATTGTGTGTGTTGAGAGCTCTTATCTGTACCAAAGTGCATTCTCTGATCTAGCCAGATTTGTACGGTAGAACTGGGATCATGATAGTGGGGAGGAGGAAGCATTAAAGAACTAGAAAAATGTGTGCTTAGTTGGTGTCAAACTACATCCTGGCTGGCTTGTCCCTTCCTTGTGACCTTCCTGTGAAGGGGATGTCCAATTGTCTACAGAGGGGCTTTGGGTCTCCATTCTGGTCCCCCCTCATTTTCATCAATATGATTGTTTTGGATCTTCGGATGCCTGATACTTGCTCCCATTGACAACTTGTGATCACACGGGCTGGTGTGATTCTTCCATGTGCACTTTGTTGCTTCCTCATGAGATGTACACTTGTTTAACTTCAAGCCTTTAAGACCCCAGATGCTATATCTTGTCATAGCCAGGCACCATCAACTTTCTTCACCACATTTTCTTATGCACCTATTTTGTCTTCAGTGATCATTTTGGGAAGAAAAGTATCACAGAATGCCAGATAATTAGAACAAAGTGTTCTTGCATTGAGGAAGTACTTGAGTAGAGGCCCAATGTCCATCTGCTACCTTGATACTTAACATACAAATATATGTGCATAGGCCTTTATGCCCATCATTGTATATGAATATATTTACATATATACATAAAACTAGATTTTCTTTTCTGTAAAACAGGGGTGGGACCATTATTGTTCCATATAACTCTTCTGAAAGATAATATGTCTATGTAATGGTCAGCAAAATGCCTAGAACAGAGTAAGCTTTTAGGCGATTTCATCTATTATTAGCTATTATCCTTTGTTCCACTGGTCCTCTCTTCCCATTGCCACTAGCTGCAGAATTGAGACAGGAGGTAAGAGACTTGCTTTTTCGAGACTCTCAGTACACAGCAGGGAGTACTCTAATATGCCAGAACAATTAGGTGCCCAAAGTACATCTTTGGCTTCAGTCCTGGCTAATCTCTTTGTCTGAAATGTCTTACACCTGCACAGATAGAAACTAGGCTGATTAACACCAGGGTTGTGATTATCTCCCCAAATATACTCTCCTAGGTGAAGTTCAGGAGCTGTCATCAGCCAACTGGAGGCTCTTTTTTTAACCAGGTATGTGACTCAGAAGACCAGTATGGGTAAGACAGGAAGCCATTTGCTTCTCATCGCTCTCCCTCTTTTAGAAGAGGTTGGTTTTCACAGCTGTTTTGCAGCCTATTCCAAGCTTGCCTGGGTTATCAGATGATGGTGGTTATCTCAAGACTCCTGGGGGAGTGGCCTATGCTTGGCTGCCTGCTGGCTGATGACTGGAAAAAGGGCTGGAGGAGGCAGGTGTCTCAGGTTAAAGAAAGGAAACAGCAGAGCCAGGGTCATGAAGGTCCTCCCTCACTCCTGGGAAAGGTCGAGGCCTGAAAGTGGGGAGATCATAAGCAGATCCTCAACCCTACCTCTTCTCATGCAGAATAATCTCTGGCACCAATTAAAAAAGCCAGCCAATGAATGATAATGGAAGCCCCCATCCATGTGCAGAGTCCATACATGGCCTGAGTCTCTGATGCATCTCCTCTGACCATAGCTGAGGAATGCGAATAGACTTGTTATCAGACAGAAACATGGCAATGTTGATATGGAAGATGTAATTAGATTAAAATGGAATATTTTATTATTTAGTTTCCCTTTTTTGCCAGCAGGCAGCCAAGCACAGGCCATTCTAAAGTTATTTCAGTTGAAAACAAAAGAAAACAAAAAAGGTGAAGGGGAAATACATGTGGATTAAGCTCCTGGGGAATCCCTTCCGACCATAGACCAGGGATGTGATTAGCCTTGCTAACATGCAGAATGCATTGGAAAGTAGATTATTGCAGAAGCAGTTGTGTTAAAATTTGGCTGAGCCCCGGTGGTGTAAGTGGTTGGGTGCGGGACTGCGGCCCGCGGGCTTGGTGGTTCAAATCCAGTACCGGCTCTCAGGAGCAGCGCTGGGTAGCTCCCATGACCACCAGAGGGCAGTGATTTACCCCCCGCCCAAATTTAACATCCTATCATTTGATCTCCTGTGTGATCCATTTAAATTTGTTCTAGTTGTGTTAGTCCGGGTAGACTAGAGAAACAAATTCATAAATATGCATATGGATATAAGGGAAAGGTTTATATACCAGAGGAATGGAACATTGATAAAGCATCCCAACCCAGTCCAGTCCAAGGTCATAAGTTTGATATTAGCCAATGTGTCTGATACTAATCTATAAAGTCTCCTTCTGACTTACGAAGTACATTCAATGACACCAGGACAATCACAGGCCAGTAGGTGCAGAATCTTTTGTATCCAGTGGTGGTAGAAGCATCCTGGTGCTGGCAGGAGTCTCCCCATTGCTCCTCATTTCCAGGACTCAAGATCCATCAGCAGTATCCATTGGCAGTAGAAGCATCTCAGCACTGGTAGGGGACTCCCCTTGGCCTCCGAAGCATCTCAGCATTGGCAGGAGTCTCCACGTGGCTTCTCCAGCCCCGGAGATTTGGGTCCATTAGGGTAAGCCCATGTGGCTTCTCCTCTGACTCCTCTAGTCTCCAGGAATTAGGATCTATCAGCATGCTGTCTTCTCGTCTTGTCAGTAGTGCGTTTCCCAGGAACTGAATCTATAGTCTCTCACCTCTACGGGGGAAAAACTTCGAGATTACTCAGAATTCTCAGAGAAAGTCCTGCCCACACAGGGGTTTCATTGGCTATTTCCAGATTGACAGGATAGACTTCACCCCTGCACTCCCAATCATGAAATTGACAGCAAATACATGACCACCACACTAGTCTTTAATATTCTTTGCTTTCTTTTCGCACTTTCTCTTAGCCAAAAGGCCGAGAAGTGATTTCTGCTTTCTTTTCGATTAAGATGGTTCTGTTTTATTTCCTTGTTGTTGTTAGTTAATAAAAAGTTTTATGTATATAAAATCAGGATAGGTACCTCGATAAAGACAGTAATTGGATTAATGATTCATTGGGAGTAGAGCAGGGGAGGTTGGGGAGAAATTGGGAGCTAATAACAATGAGCACAAGAAGGAAGAAGAGGCTCCAAAATTTATTGTGATTGGTTTCCCCTTTCTTTCCCCACCTGGTATTACTACTCTCATTATTGGTCCTGAGGGATTGGTCTGTCCTGGATTCCCTGTTGGGAGTTCTTATCTGTATGAGTGTACATGGTCTGGTGTAGCTGGATTTGTGAGGTAGACTAGGGGTCATGATAGTCGGGGTTAGGGAAGCATAAAGAACTAGAGGAAAGTTGTGTGCTTCATTGGTGCTATACTGCACCCTGCCTGAATCATCCCTTCCCTGTGACCCTTCTGTAAGGGGATGTCCAGTTGTCTACACAAGGGCTTTGGGTCTCCACTGTAGCCCCCGACGCCACTGCCACCATTCACGTCGATGTGATTTTTTTGTTCTGGGATTTGCCCTCTTTTCACCATAGGGGTAGGATTCCATCCTTTAAAGACAGGTCAACTAGGCAATAGTCATTACGTTTGATGTATTAGAAATAGTCGGTTATGTTCACCTTTGAAAAGTCCTTTTCTGCTTCTGCTGAGCTTACATCAATTGTTCTGACAATATTTTTTAGCTCTGAACATTTTCAGGAATTGTATTCTTCACTCCTGAAACGAAGGAGCCTCTGGTGGTTTGGTCTGCACGTTCTTTGTTTGTTTACTAAAATAGAAAACTTAAGAGAACAAATTTAGGAAATAAACAAATAAACATTACAAACATACCTGTGTCTAACTTTATATCTATGGATGGAGTTAAGGGCCACTTGTTCGTTTCTCTATCTTTCAGTGTCCTTATCTGACCTCATCGAGGGCTACTAAAACTGTCTACCTGGCTCTCCATGGGATTAGAGACACCTCAGTGTGCTCCGGCCACCTAATTGGACCTTCATCCATCTTTGAACTTGTTTCCCAGACTCATGCAGCTTTCAGGCCCCATCTGAGTTTACTCTTGTTCAGTGGTGATATAATCTCTTTCCACCAGGATAAACCTCAGTGACTGCAGCTGAAACAATTTGGTTTTGATTTCTTTATCTATGTCTTCATTCCTGTCTCCATAATTCACACCATCCCTTCTTGAATTTTTAAACACGTTGACCTTAACAAGGGCAATGTGCTAGGGTGACTAGTTTCCCTGAAAATTTCATGTCTTTCCTAGAATGTGACCTTATTTGGAAATAGAGTAATTTCTGGTGTGATCAGTGAGGCTAAGATGAGGTCATCTTGGAGCAGACCAACCCATGGTCAACAAGTCCATTGTGACTCACAGGGACTCCAGAAGACAAAATGGACCGGTCTCACAGGGCTGCCAAGGCTCTCAATCCTGATGGAAGTGGAACACCTCACTTTTTTTTCCAGAGCAGCTCATGGGTTTGAACTGCCTACCATCCAGTTAAAAGCCAAGCACTTAATCACTGTGCCACTAGGGCTGCTTTATGGATCAGAGTAGGCCCTTCATCCCATATGGCTTTTGTACTAATAAAAGGAGGAGAAAAGACAAAGTCACTCAGGGAGAATGTGGTAGGCCTAGAGAGGCAGAGATTGGAGTACCACGTCATGAAAGGTGACCTGGAGCATCAAGGATGCAGGCAACACCAGAAGTAAGAGAAAAGCATGGAGCAGATTCTCCCGCAGAGCCTGCAGGGAGAGCACAGCCCTGCCAACACCATGGCCTTTGCCTGCGGGCTGTGAGAGAATGTTCTCCTCACAATACAGCGGCCAGTCAGTGTGTAGTCATTTGTTGTGGCAGCTCTAGAACTCACACTGGTGCCCAGAGGGCTGCCGGCATGTAGCTCTGGCAATGACAGAGTCTTCCAGAGAGGATACTAGGTCCTTTCATTAAAAAAACAATAGCAAATAATTGGCCTTATAAAAAAGATATAATTTCATTTTAAAAATCTAAGATGGTAATTAAAAATATATATATTTAAAAATCATTTATTGGGGGTTCATACAACTTTTATCATAATCCATCCATCCAACCATTGTATACAAAGCTCATTTGTACATTTGTTGCCATCATCATTCTCAAAACATTTCCTTTCTACTTAAGCCCTTGGTATTAGCTCCTCATTTTTTCCTCTCCCTCCCCACTCCTCCCTCCCTCATGAACCTTTGATAATTTATAAATTAATATTTTGTCATATCATATACTGTCTGATGTCTTCCTTCACCCATTTTTCTGTTGTCCGTACCCCAAGGAGGAGGTTATATGTAGATCCTTTTAATCGGTTCTCACTTTCTAGCCTCCTTTCCCCCCACCCTTCTGGTATTGCCACTCTCACCATTCTGAAGGGGTAATCTGTTTGGATTCCCTATGTTTTGGTTCATATCTGTATCAGTGTACATCCTCTGGTCTAGTTAGATATGTAAGGCAGAATTGGGATCATGATAGTGGGAGGGAGGAAGCATTTAAGAACTAGAAGAAAGTTACATGTTTCATCGTTGCTACACTGTACCCTGATTGGCTTGTCTCCTCCCCACAATCCTTCTGTAATTTTCTAAAATATATTTTAAGTGATTTTATGCACTTAAAAGCACACTTTTTCTAACAAGTATTTTACTATATTTGACGTGAAAGTTTACACAGTAAGTTTTGTTCCCTTTTAATAATTTATATGGGTTACAACTTTCACAATCTGTCATCATTTTCATTCTGGTTGTACCACTTCTGGCACTCTAGTTTCCTTGCTCCCTTGCCTTCTTTTCTTTGTAATTTTTGACTATTTGGTCTCCTAGAGATGATTTTTTTCCTCTCCACAATGTATCAACATTCTGTTTATTTATTTATTTTTTGGTTCATGTTGAATACTGTATTGTGTTCTCGGTGGAAGTTTACAGAGCAAATCAATTTCCCACTCAATGATTTATACACCCATTGTTTCACGACCTTAGTTGTGATTCACTTAGTGTGCCAGCATTTTCCCCACTTCTACCCTGGGTTCCTGGTTTCCATTTGCCCAAATTCCTTGCCCCCCCTTTGCCCTCTGAACTTTGCTGGGAGACCAAATGCACACACTTTTAGTGCCATCAGGCTGAATGCTCTAGAGAGATTCAACTTCACAGGTGCTGTACACTGAGCCATCTGACTTTTGTTTGATTGTGGTGTGTAAACTGGTCTCTGGGCATGGGTTCAGTTCTCATGCTGAAGGATGTTCAGTCTCAAGGGTTCCACTACTGTCGATCAGACCAGAAAGTCTGGTCTTTATGGATTTAAAACTTCTTCTACAACGTCCTCTTATTGCACCCAGGACCTGCCAGCATGCTCTCCTGGTCAGAGCAGTTGGTGGGATTATGCAGCTGTCATCTAGTGCTTCTGGTCTCCGCTGGGTGGGCCGTGGCTCCTGGGGTCCAACAGTCTTTCCAACAAATTGTTTCCTGGGTTTGGTTTTCTTCCCTCTTCCTTGTTTCTGCAATAATCGCATCTTGGATGACAGCTCCCTGGATTGCCTTTTTTTTTTTTTTAAAGGAGTGTGTTACTCACAAGTAATAGTTACTGTGTATACTTATGTATAAGCTGAGTTTTCCAGCACACTTTTTTAAATTAAAAAATTATTTTATTGGGTGCTCTGACAGCTCTCATCACAACTCATATATCAATTGTGTCAATAACATTTATGCATATATTTTCATCACCATTTTATTTTTTAATCATATTTTGAAATAGTAATAATAATAATAATATATAATTGATTAAGGATTCACAAGGGGGAAGAGTGGGGGAAAGAGGGGTAAAAAGGAGCTGATACCAAGGGCTCAAGTAGAAAATGTTTCGGAAATGATGATGGCAACATATGAACAAATATACTTGATACAATCGATGTATAGAATGTTAAAAGATCTGTAAGAGTCCCAATAAAATGACTTAAAAATAAAAAAATAAAGGAAGTACCCTAAGTACAGATGCTTTCTTTAAAAACACCAATGTTGCCTGAAGGAGAAGGGATAGCCATGTTCTAGGATGTAAATCCAACGGTTCAGTGAAGCATTGATGGCACTCCCTCCCAGATGGGAAAGCCATTAAACTCTGAAAAGAGACTGTAATAAGACAAGTGTAGTGATCTTCAAAGGAGAATGAAAGCCCTGCTGTTATGGGAGAAAGCAAAGCAGTCTTTGAGAAGGAGCTCACTGTTTTTCAGAACTGTCAATTAAATATGTATGCTGATTCTCATCCCTTCTCAATGATTAGCTGCAACAGCTGGACCTTTAGTTCAGATTCAGTTTGTATGCACCAGCTCTTCGTTGATCTTCCTTTTTCCCTCACCCAGCTTTTGCGTGTGTCTGAAGCCATTGAAGAAAAACCACGTCTTGGGTCATCAAAATGATATCTTTGCTTTTGATTAATTTTCCAGAAATTTGTCCAATGTAATGCAGCATTTGATTTCTTGATGACTGCTCCCATGGACACTGAGTATTGATAGGCAAGAATGACATTGTCAACAACTTCAATTTCTCCTCCACTCTCAATTAATCATACTGGTCCAGATGTAAAGCTTTTTTGTTTGCAGACTGTAGTTTTTGACTTGAATCTGCAAGTGCTTCAAGACATTTTTCTTTTTGGTAAATATCTTGCATTATTAAGTCAGATCACAACATCAAAAAGTCCAGCAGCTGCAGGGACACTCTTCTTCTGTTTCCCTATCTTAGATAGAGTTCTCTAAGTGGGCATTACATTGGGGGTTCATACAACTTTTGTCAGAATCCATCCATCCATACACTGTGTGCCAAGCATATTTGCACATTTATTGCCATCATCATTCTCCAAACATTTCCTTTCTACTTCAGCCCTTGGTATTAGCTCTTCATTTTTCCCCTTTCTCCCCACTCCCCATTTCCTCATGAACCCTTGATAATTTATAAATTGTTATTATTTTGTCATATGTCACATTGTCTGATATCTCTCTTCACCCACTTCCATGTTATTTATCCTCCAGGGAAAAGGTTATATGTAGATTCTTGTAATTGATTCCCTCTTTCTACCCTACCTTCCCTCCACCCTCCCGGTATCACCACTCTCACCTTTGGTCCTAAAGGGATCATCTGTTCTGGATTCCCAATGTTTTGGGTCCCAATGTTTGGGGACCAGTGTACATCCTCTGGTCTAGCTGGATTTGTGAGGTAGAATTGGGATCATGATCCTGTGGGGAGGAAGCATTGAAAAACTAGAGGAAACTTGCATGTTTCATCATTGTTACACTACACCCTGGCTGGCTCATCTCCTCCCTGGGATCCTTCTGTAAGGGGATATTCCATTATCTACAGATAGGCTTTGGATCCCCACCCTGTACTCCCCATCATTTACAATAATATAATGTAAAATTCTTTGATGCCTGATACCTGATCCCTTCAACAACTCGTGATCATAAAAGCTGGTGTACTTCTTCTATGTGGGCGTTATTGCTTCTGAGCTAGATGTTTGTTTATCTTCAGCACATTTTTAATGCAGTTTTTGTAGTAAAATTTTGTGGTAAAATATCCGCCTCAGCAGATATTCGGGTTAGGTTGTACTCAAGTATATATGTTAATACTATTGTTCACCTTACTTGTAAATGAACAGACTTTTATTTTTTAGAGAAGTTTTAGGTTTACAGAAAAATTAAGCACGTATAGACTGTCCCCAGTTTTCCCACTGTCATCTGTTACGTTTCATGTGATTTATTGTGGTGATTTATTTATTGTGATGGCACTTGTTCCACTTTCTCCCTGTTTCCTGTTTCCATTCCTCCCTCTCTTCTAACCATTCTGATCTTGGTTCTTGGGTAAATGTTGCCCTTTTGGTCTCAAATGGTTGTTTGTGAACCTTATTAGAGTGCTTGTTTCTTTTACAGACCTGCCTATTATTTGGTTGAAAATCGAGCAACAGGGGTGAGTTCAATTCTAGACCTGAAGGGCAATTAAAGACCAAGGTCTCAAGGCCTCCACCAGTCTCTATCCATCCAGGAAGCCTGGTCTTTAAAACAAAACATAGCTCCTTATGAATTAGGTGAAGACTTGCAGAGTCCATCATTATTCTTACATTCATTCAACAGTTTACATACATTTTGCTTCAACTCATCTGCTTAAAGTCCTTCAACGTACCATCATTTATCTCCTCCCTGCGCATCCTGATTCTAGCTCTCTTCTTTCCTGACCCTTTACATTTTGTCCTGTGGCTGTTGCCCTTTTAATCTTACCAAAGCCCATACCCAACTCACTGCCATCAGTAAACTCTGACTCACAGCGATCCTAGAGGACGGGGTGGTATTGCCATGATGGGAACCAACTTTTTACAGGAGTAGAAAGTCTCAACTTTCCTCTTGGAACAGCTGGTGCCTTTGAATCGCTGACCTTGCAGTTAGCAACCCAAGTCATTACCACCATGCCACTAAGTGGTCGATTATTGCAACACGAGGTGAATTCAGTTCCAGACCTGAAGGGTTAACTAAGGGTCATAGTGTTAGGAATTCCATCATTCTCTACCTGGTAATTTTTCTGATAAAAATAATTTTTGATGTATTCTAAAAAATGATTTTGACTTTTCCTCTTATTTTTTCTCTCATTCTATACCAGGAGCCCTTTCTGAGCAGTTGGTAGTCATAGCCAGACATCTTCTAGTTCTTCCGGTCTCAGGGTGGTGGGGACTGGTGATTGTGTGATCCAGGAGTCCACTGGATTCCATATTTCCATATGTCTTCAGTTTTCTGCACTCTTCTCTGCTCTGCACAGGGAGAGACTAAAGGTTGTATGGCATATGGTTGCTAATGAACTTAAAATTTTTTTTTTCTTAATCATTTTATTCGGGGCTCATAAGCCCTAATCACAATATATACATACATACTTTGTGTCAGTGTTTACATTTTTTGGGGGGTTGTACAACTCTTCTCACAATCCATACACCCATTCATCATGTCAAGCACATTTCTACACTTGCTGCCATCCTCATTCTCAAAACCTTTGCTTCTATTCGAGCCCTTGGTATTAGCTCCTCATTTACCCCCCCACCCCCTTCTTGTCTTCCTGGACTTTTTACACCTCATTTGCTATGCGCCAACAATGCATTTTCTTTGTGATGTGTCATGATAATTGATCTCAGTGTCTTCTGAAACTGCTTCCTCCAGGTGTTTGGTTGTGTTAAAGAGATTTTCATAAGTGGAATCTTGGATATTCTACTACATTCATGGATATATTTACAGCAATGGTAAATACCCATGTCCAATGGTCTTCTTAGAATATATTTATGGTATATTCTCATCTACTTTCACACACCCATTGGGCTTACATGTCTATCTATGAATCTACTCATAGATCACTATCACTGCAGGATTTTGTTGTGTTGATAGCAGTATTTATCTTTTTTGCTTTTAACACGTGCACCTTTCTCAGCATCTTCCTTTGTATCCATTACTTTTTGCCTACTTGCTTTTCATTGTGTGTGCCATCCCTTCATCCAAGTCACATATGTTTTTATTTTATCAGTCTTTTTTATTTAGCTAAAAGTTTACCTCAAAGGATACTTTTGATATAAGGTTAAAAATGTATCCCAGACTGATAACCTAGGGAAGTCCTCTGGTGGCAGCCTGTCCAGTAAATTGAGAGTTTTCAAGAATTTGCACTTTCCTCCTTTCCTTTAGGATCCATTTGTTGTGGTCTTGATCAGAATGGTTGCCAGTGGCAGTCAGTTACCATCTAGTTACTATCTAGTTCTTCCAGCCCCAGGGTAGGTAGAGTTTCATTCCTTTTTTTTTTTTTTTTGGCATCACTGCCCTCTGGGAGTTTCATTCTTGTAGATGATGATTATTATTTTTTAAATCATTTTATTGGGGGCTCATACAACTCTTATCACAATCCATCCATCCATCCATTGTATGCAAAGCACATTTGTACATTTGTTGCCATCATTGTTCTCAAAACATTTTCTTTCTACTTACGTCCTTGGTATTAGCTCCTCATTTCTTCTCCTTCCTCCCTCCTCCCTCCTCCCTCATGAACCTTTGATAATTTATAAATTATTATTATTTTTGTCATAGGAGACGATTATTTTTGTAGATTATTGTCTTCTCAAAATATGTGACTTTTCGGGCTAGAAGCCAATAGCTCTGTTTTTTTAAATGTAAAAAATATGATTTACTTTGTTGTGGTTTTGAGACTACACATGGCAAACCACCCTAAAATCAAGAGTCTCCGTGTGTGCCGCTGAGACTGCTAGTGGATACTGATTGCATTTTGCAAGCTGTGCCACTATCTTCACCTTCTTTTTCTGAGCTTTTCTTTCTTCAACAACACAAATTCCCTGCCTACTAAAGCATAGGGAATATCATCTTTCATGTTGCTGTTGTAAATTTTATCTCTTATAGAAACAGTTGTAGGATATTTGGTGGCATTTCACATGTTTTTAAGATGCCAGGCACCATTCATCATACTGGGTTATGGAACCTACACTTTATGAACTATATGATAGTTCATATAATATAGTCAAATTAACTGAGTTGTCCACAAGACTATAGTCCTAAGTCTTCCAACCCATAAACTCAGTCCCATGAGGTATTTGATCATGACTAAGTAGAATAATAATTGTGCTCCCTAAGTGGTTTATTATATATAAATAAAAGATTCATGAACACATGTATCTGTGTGTAAATATACCCATAGATACTCCTATGTATATACAAATATGTATATAAACATATGAATATGAATATACAAGAGGTACACTCCCAAAACTTATGCTCTTTTTTGATGTGAGGGGAATAGTGTTTAGAGTTCATTGCACCAGGTCAGTCTGTTAGTCAAGCTTCTTTATTTAGAGGTTCTGAACAGATTGTGTAACAGTGAGTGACTAAAAGAGCCTGATTCATGGCCGACGGAGGACTGGTTTTGCCACCACAACAAAGCACCTGCTTGCGCAGCCATTTCAGTGCATCAGTTGTTGGCAAAAACCAACATGTCTCTTTCTCCATGCACCTAACTCACCTGACCTCACTCTGTGTGATTTCTTTTTGTTTCCATGAGTAAGGAGGGACATGAAAGGACAGCAATTTGGTGATGTAGAAGAGGTGAAAAATAAATGAGGGAGGGAGGTGCTGTCAGCCATCCAAACAGATGAGTTTGAAAAATGTTTTCAGGAATGGAATCACAGATTTGACAAATGTGTTAAGTGTAATGGAGTGTACTTGGAAGTGACAAGGTTGTTTTGTAAAAAAAAATTTAAAAGAAATCATTGAAAATAAATCTTTTTTTGTTTTGGGTACCTCCTTATATGGGCAGGAGGTGCTTTTATCTGGAGGTATATGTGTCCATATATGTGTATTCATCTGTTTATGTACATATTTATGTGACTATTTTTATTGCTACAAAACCGTGCTGTTATTGTTAGATGCCTCTGAGTCAGATCTGAAGCCTAGCAACATTATGTACAACAGAATGAAGCTGTCTGGTGCTGCACTATTCTCACAATTGCTCCAGATACTGTGTTAATCCGTTTTATTAACAGCCTTCCTCTAACGATGATGACCTTTTCCAGGGAATGGTCTCTCCTGATAAGGGGACCCTGGAGGCGTGGTGGATTATGCATTGGGCTGCTAACTGCCAGATCAGTACTTTCAGACCACCAGCCATTCCACAGGAGAAAGAGAAGGCTTTCTAGTCCTGTAAAGAGTTCCAGTCTCAGAAACTCACAGGTGTGGGCTGTACTGTCATATTGGGTCCCTATAAGTCAGTGACTTGATGGCAGTGAGTATGAGGTCTTTCCTGATAACATGTGCAAAGGACAGGAGACAAAGTCTCACTATCCTTCTCAGGAAGGTTCTGGTTGTACTTTCTCCAAGACAAGTTTGTTCTTTTAGCAGTCCATGAAGACTACTTTGAACATTCTTCACCAACACTACAATTCAGATGCACCATCTTTACTCTGGTCTTCTTCATTCATTGTCCAACTTTTAGATGCATATGAGGTGATTGAAAATACCACAACCTTCGTCAAGTGCACATCCTTACTTTTTATCACTTTAAGGAGATGATGTGCAGTAGATCTGCACAGTACAACACATTGTTCGACCTCTTGACTGCTGTTTGCAGGAGCATTGATTAGATATCCAAGTGAAATGAAATATTTGACAACTTCAGAATCTTCTCCATTTATAGTGTTATTGTCTCTTGGTAGAATTGTGACGAGTATTGTTTTATTTACATTGACTTGTAATCCACAACAAAGTCTGTAGTCTTCGATCTTCATTGTAAAGCACCTTAGACAACAGTATCCCTTTGTTCCATTTGAATAACTGCCTCCTTGTCTAAGTGCAGGTGCTGTCTGAGCACAATGAAGTGTCTTGGAATTACAATTCTTTACAATATTATTGATAGTTTGTTATGAAATACACAGTCAAATGCCTTTGCATAGTCAATAAAAACACAAGTAATTTTCTTTGTGGTATTTTCTGCTTTTAGCCTAGGTCCATCTGACAATAGCAATAATATACCTCCTCTCATGTCCTCTTCTGATTTTGGATTGGATGTCTTGAATCTTCCTGTGGATGTACTGCCAAAACTGCTTTTGAATCTATCTTCAGCAAAAATTTATGTGAATGTGATATAAATGTTACTATTCAATAGTTTCTGCATCCTATCCAGTCACCTTTATTTGGAATTGGCATACGTATAGATCTTTTCCATTGGTTGGAAGGTAATTGCCTTCACATTTCTTGGTGTAGACATTTTTTCTAGTGATGCATCAGTTTGTTGAAATGTTTCCATTGGTATTCTGCTAATCCTTGATGTTTCGTTCTTTTAGTGTATCTTAGACTTCTTTTGTCAATGCTATTGCTTTAGGAACAGTGAATATGCATGTTTCTTCCACCTTCTTTTGATGCTTCTTCCATCATTCAAAATTTTGGCCGTATTGCAACTTGAGGTTTGCATTTATTCTTCATTTCTATCAGCTTGAGGTATGCTGAGCATACTCTTCCCACAGAATTACAGAAACATCTATTAAGCAAAAATATCAAAGCATGAAGTTGTTGTTTCTTGGCATATCATCCATATAGGTCTATATACTTCTGAAAACAGTGAGTCAATATCTATACCCCTTCCTAGAAGTGCTCTTCAATTTACACCATGTTAGATAGTTAAATAGAAATAAATACCTTAGGATTTAAGCTAGATAATTTTGACATCCTCATGAGACCCAAATTGTGATACTTTGAAAAGTTATTTGAGTTTGGGGAACAAAAAGAAGCCTGGTAGGACAAGGTCAAGGCTGAAGGGTGAATGGGGTAAGGTATCCCAGTGAAATACAGGGCAGTGATTGCTACCTTCAAAGAATGAGCAGGCATGTTGCCATGATGGACAGCACTTCTGTGGTACAACTTTCCTGCCCTTTTTCTCAACAAAGCAATTATCTGAAGACTTCTTCACATCACACTCCATGATTATTCTTTGTCCAGTGAGCAATTCTATTGAGATTACCCCCCTTTGAAGTTCCCAAAACCAATTCCCATAATCTTCTGAGCTGCCCTTCTGTTTTTAATATAAGTGACCCAGCAGATTTTTGGAAGCCACTATATTGATTGGACCTTTTCCTTAGGCACCCTAATGAGATTAAGACAAATATATTGTTGAGGGGACTTGTCTGCAACCATCCGCTGATCAGAGACACATATTTTTTTGGGGGGGAGGGGTCGGGTAAATCCATGTGTGTATGAACTGAAATTCTAGTAGAACTCTAGTAGAAACTCTAGTAGAAATGCTTCTGGACCTAACCGTCATATATTTTGGTTATTGTTGGTGTTGCAAAATTAAATTTGTCAGATATTTACTAAAAGGATCTTTACTTCTCTCCTTGGCGACATCATTTTCCTTGGTTAATGATATGTGCACTACACCTATGGTCAACACTACCTTTTCTGGCATCCAAACTACTGAATGGCAACTGTCACCAGAATGCTGCCCTCGACCTCCATCTGTGGCAGCCACTAATGACTGTTGGTCTCTGTGTGCACATGTATTCTTGTCTAAGAGTAGTGAGATTATGAAACATTTTCCCTTCTACATATTGCCCCACAGATTCTTATGCTTTATTAGAGGTTTCAAGGACTCATCATTGTTCTATATGGCTGTGCCATGTTCCACTGTGTACATATTTATCCACTGATGAACTTTTAGTGTTTCCATCTTTTTGCTCTTGTGGATAATGCTGTGATGAACACAGGTGTGCATATGTCTATTTGTGCCACTGTGATTTGATCTGTATGATATATACATAGAAGTAGTAATGTTGAATCCTAGGCTATTTATTTCTATTTAAAAGTTACATAATTTCTCTAGTTCTTAAAACATGCAGTTGTGCAATGGATAACACATGCAGCTGTTAAACTGAAGGTTGGGGGTTGAGTCCAATCTTGTGTGTCCAGAAGCACATCAGAAGAAACACCAGTGATCTGCTCTTAGAAAAAACAGCCATGGGAAATCACATGGAATGCCGTTCTACTCTGACAAACATGGGGTTGCCATGTGTGTTAGTCTGGGTAGACAAGAGAAACAAATGCATGAAGACACTCATATGTACATAAGGGAGAGGTTTATATACAAGAGGAAATGAACATCGAGAAAGCATTCCAACCCAGTCCAGTTTAAGTGCATAAATCCAATACTAGCCCATATGTACAGTACCAATTTATAAAGTTCTCTTCAGACTCAAGAAACACAAGCAGTGACACTGAATGCAGAACTGTCACAGGCCAGTGGGTAGAGAGTCTTTGGATCTAGTGGCGTTGTGAGCAACTCAATGCTGGTAGGGGTCTCAACATGGCTTCCCCAGTTTCAGAGGTCTGGTTGCATCAGGGTAGGTCCAGGTAGCTTCTCCAACTTAAGGTACAAGTATAGTTCCATGTGTCTTGTCAGTTGCAGTGTCAGCCAGACAGTGGCAGAGAGAGAGGTGTCCCCTATCTCCAAGGAGGAAAATCAGGATTTCCCAGAATTCTCAGGAGAAGGTCATGCTCACACAGAAAGCCATGCCTCATTGACTATGATCTGATTGACAGGCTAGACTCCACCCCTACATGCCTAATCCTTAAATTGACAATTAAATAACTGGCAGCAGATGATATTTATTAAGTACTTACTACATGCCAGCTCCTTAATTGGCTGCTTCACACATGCCATTAACTATTATCAACAGCCCTTTTAGAAAGTTTCTTTATCTCCATCTCACACAAGTGGAGACAGAGGCTCAGAGAAATCAAAACAAATTTGCTCAAGGTGACCTAATAAGCGAGCATTTTCTAATGCTGCAGCTCTGGTGTCTGTGACGTTGCTTCCACAGTAAAATAGTTTTGTTTTGATGGTCATCAATATGGTGCAATGAGTTAGCATTTTGCAAACATGGGGCAAAGCAGCTGTTAGTTATTTTCGCTGGATAGCAGATTACTCCAAGTAATCTGGACTTAGTAGCTTGATATAGCACTTCTTCTTTTTTTTTTTAAATCTTATAACTCAGTGATTTCATTATATTAAGTGGGTTGTGAAATAATCAATCAATTTTAGAACTTTACCCTCATTCTAATTCTCACTTGTTATTAGTTCTCCATGAATGATGTTCCTCTCTCACAGTGTCTGCTAGGAATCCTCGCGTGGTTTAGCTGGGCCTCTGTCATGGGCAGACCTTAGCTTCTGTTGAACTGACAGCCTCCCTTCCTCCCTGGTTGTTAGTCAGAGGCTAACAATCTATAATGGACTTATTGGTGGTCCCCAAAGGCCTCAAGTGCTAGTCTTTGGAAAGTGAAGAATAACAATTTGACTAAGACTTTGAGATAAAGGGATCATGCTGGATTTTCGAGGAAGGCCCTAATTATCTCCACACATGTCCTTCTAGGAGGGAGCAGAGAGAGATGAAGACAAAGAGGGAGAGGCATTGTGAGTCAGGCACTGGAGTGATGCATCCACATCCAGAGCCACCAGAGCTGGAAGAGGCCCGGGCTAGATTCCCAACTAATGTCTGCATGTGCCGTGGCAGGGCCATGATCTAGACCAGGGGTCGGCCAACTCTTGAGCCTGAAGAGCCAATCCTGTCCCTCCTAACAACTTTAAAATCACTCAAGAGTCTTAAATATGTTTTGCCAAACACACGACATCACCGTGATCTGAAATAATGACCTTCAAATGTTTTCAATGTTATTTCAGAACCGCAGGTTCACACTACAAGAGCCGCAGATGGCTCATGAGCCCGCGGTTTACTGACCATTGGTTTAGACACCTTGAACACAGCCCAGTGATACCAATTCTGGACTTCAGGTCTCAGAACTGTAAGGGAATAAGTTTCTGAGCTTTTCAGTCACCAGATTTGTGGTAATTTGTTCTAGCAGCTTCACAAATGTATGATTCCACCCCTTCTTCCCTACCACCTTGCCTCTCCCAGGGACAGCTCATGATGGGAAAGTTTACTTCATCAGAATGCGCACACAAGAAGAGTCAGAGAGAGCGTGCAAGCAAAGCAGAAGTCGCTGTTTAGAACCTGATCCCGAATGTGACACCCCATTGCTTCTGCTCTATTCTATTTTCGTCAAACAAGTTCTTTGGGTCACATGTGCTCACAAGTGGTGGGGTGAATTCTGCACTGGGCTGCTAGCTGCAAGAACAGCTTAAGCTCTACAGAAAAAGATGAGGTTTTGCACTCCAGTAAAATGTTACAGTCTGGGAAATCCACAGTGAGAGTTCTACTCTACCCAGTAGGGCTCTTCTACCCAATAGAGTTGGAATTGACTTGATAGTAGTGGGTTTTGGTTTGATTTTTCAGGTTCCGTACTGTTGGGGATAAGGTTAAATAGGATCCAAAATAACAGGGAAATAGGAATCAGTGTTATCTATCTTTGAAGGGTACAAAACAACATACAAAATGTATTGTAAGATATGGGGAAGCCAGAAAGCATTATTGACAGGCCACTGTTGAGTCCTAAGTCCTTTGGCCAATGTTTACTAGGATCAAAGGATAAAATCATTGTGGTTATCCATAGATAAAAAATTATCCTAAATAACACTATTAGCATCACATGTAATACCTGAAATCCTCTTCCCACCAAATGAAAAACAAACACCACCATCAAATTGATTGTGTCTTATAGCGAGCCCATAGAGCAGGGTAGCACTGCCCCAAGACCATGACTTTTTACAGAAACAGAAGCCTCATCTTTCTCCTGAGAAGCATCTAGGGGTTTCAAACTACTGACCTTGCAGTTAGCAACACAGTGGGTAGCCACCACCCCACCAAGGCTCCTTCTCTGCCAACATCCAGTGATCCTCCCCATTTTACTGGAAAAAATCCAGGTACCTAACTTCTCCCTCTATTTCTAACATCAACCTTAAATCTCACATCTTTCACATAGACTTCCCTGGTTCAAACCAAACCCAAACCCACTACCATGGGCTCCTGTGAGGCAAGAAGGCAGCTCTCTCACAAATTGAAGAAGGGCTCAGAGGAGCATGGTCTCAATTGAGAAGGATCAACCAAAGATAAAAGATAAGATACAGCTGGGGTTTAGGGGGCTTGAGGAGAAGGGAGGCCAAGGCCCAGAACTTTATCCAAGTCAGGTTTATATACATTTCCTGTCATGTATCCTGAATTCTGCAACAAGTTCTCACACAGAGGGTTTGTTGACAATTCCTTTGAAGGCAAACAAAGAAGCAATAATATTTTAGCCAATTTCTCTCAGGTCTGGAAGGGAGGATACTTGAACATTTAAAGAATGTGTCCTAGGGAACAGGAAAGTGTTGGCTATATCTTAGGTGAAGGTCAGACCGCACAGTGCCTCAATTCTCTGGATATGAGCTGTCAGCTCCTTCCCAAGGGCTTTGTTGAAACCGAGGAATGTAGTGGTCCTGTATGACTTGAAGAAGGAAATGAGGTTCACACTGTCCTGCAAATGTACTCTGTTTCTTGGAAGCCTGGGAATCCCTTTCTCATAGTTCATCTGAAGACAATCTGCTCCCATAGACTCTATTTCAAGTCTCGGGAACCCTAAATAGGGTTTCTGAGGCATTGTCAATATTTATGGGAGCAACCATCCAGTCTATATCCTAGAGTGGTTGGTGGGTTTGAACCACCCACCTGTCAGTTAGCAGTCCAATGTATTTACCTGGCAGCACCACCAAGACTCCTTTCCATGATTAAAGGGAAGCTGTTATATAGATTCCCGCTACCCTGAAGATCATAGGCATTTAACTTATCTTCTCATAAAGAGCAGAAGAAAAGACCTCCACAGAGAGATCCCCAAGGGCTGATGATACCTATGTGGTTAATTTGTAAACTGTCCACAGAGAAGTGCTTTAATGGATCTTTGTGTATGTGTATGTACCTTTGCTGCAAATGTCCTTGTGAATGTGCTGGAGCCCACAGAGGGGAAAAAGAAGGAGAAACTGGAATCACTGGGGGGAAGTGGGAGAAGAGATGGTCCATTGACAGGATTACAATGGATGAGCTGAAATAAAATGTGTATGAATTGTTGAGTGTAAAACTGATGGCCTGCTCTTGAAACCACTGTAAACCCAATTCACAATAAGAGGTTAAAAAATAAGTAAAGTGATGGGTTTGTGTACGAAACCTTGTTCTATGGAATGGTAACTTCTGCCACACAGTAGAAATGATAAAGGTGATCTTCATGACCTTCTCCTTTCTCTCTTCCTCTCTTCCACCTTAGAACTCTGTTGCCAAACCAGGGCTATAATGTGCGAGTTCATTCTCCATCTCTCCTACTGGACTGTGGTTCTGTGCCCAGGATTTCTGACAATGGGCTCTGCTTACCAACGAAGTAAACTCGAAACCCATTCCCTGTTATCGAGGAGATTTCAACTCAGGGACACTATCCGGCAGGACAGAACTCTGCCTTTGTGGGTTTCTGAGACTAATTTTTTCACGGAGTACAAAGTCTCACCTTTCTCCTGAAGGGCAGCTGGTGGTTTTGAACAGCTGACATTGCACTTAGCAGACCAACACATAATCACTGATAGATCAACCAATTCAAACTTCTTGCCATCGAGTCTATTCTGACTCATGGTGAGCTAATAGGGCAGGGTAGAACAGCCCGCACGGGTTTCTGAAACTGCAACTCTTTACCAAATGCAAATGTTAGGGGTCACAGTCCAACTTATAACCCACGACGCCAGGACTCCTTAAATGAATCCCACACTGCCAAAAAGCTTGCTAAAAATGCAGATGTCCAGGCTCAACCCAGATCTACTGAATCAGAGTCTCTGATGTGGGACCCAGGAATCTACTCATATTTTAAATAAGCTTCCCAGGTGATTTTTATGCACAAGAAGATGAGAACTCAGACTTAAATACTGTTCCCAGTTGGAGCAATTCACATAGCTATCTGTGGATGCTATTTATGCGCTTTCAGAGTCCTGCTGGCATCACACTGGTCTTGTCTGTGGTATGAACTCTTCAGCTACTCTACAGATGGACGATGTGACAGTCTGAAACTCTATAGGGGCAGTTAAACTCTGTCTTATAGAGGTGCTCTCATCTGGAATTGACTTGATGGCTTAAAAAATATGCTCTATGATATTCACACTTGGAGATAATTCCTTAGGATACTCTCCAAGAAATCAAACAAGCAAAAGCAACAAAGCAATACAAAATACATCCAAATTCATTGTCATTGAGTCTTTATGGGGCCCACAATGTATGACCCACATGCCACAAGGCACCCCCTTAACAAATCAGTTACCATCAAATTGATTTTGGCTCCTGGTGACCCTTCTGTGAATCAGAGCAGAACTGTGCTCATGAAGGTTTTAAGGCTGCAACCTTTCAGACTCAGATTGCCAGACCTTTCTTCCTAGGCACCTCTCGGTGGATTACAAACCACTCACTTGCTGGTTTGTAGTCAAGAATGTAACCCTTTGCAAAGCACAGGGAGTCCTTTCTTAGCTTTCTATCACTGGATGTTGGCAGAGAAGGAGCCTTGGTGGGGTGGTGGCTACCCACTGGGTTGCTAACTGCAAGGTCAGTAGTTTGAAGTCCCTAGATGCTCCTCAGAAGAAAGATGAGGCTTCTGTTTCTGTAAAAAGTCATGGTCTTGGGGCAGTGCTACCCTGCTCTATGGGCTTGCGATAAGACACAGTCAATTGGATGGTGATGTTTGTTTTTCATTGGTGCGAAGAGGATTTCAGGTGTTACATGTCATGCTAATAATGTTATTTAGGATAACTTCTTATTTATGGAAAACCACAACGATTTTATCCTTTGATCATAGTATGAAATTATTTATACGTTTTGTAAAAAAAAAAATAGGAGGAGGGTTTTAAGACACTTTTCTTTTTAAGTGGGATGTTTGGCTTTCCTAAAACTGTTTTCTACTGTTGCTGTTATAAATTCAGCATATGTTGAAACACTGTGATTTTTTGGGTAAATGTATTTATTATACACTCTAGTTAACGAGAGGCTTTAAAAATTGCATTTAGCTGTTTGAAATCTGAATATTGTGCTGCCCAGAAGGAGCCACATGCGGCCCCTGGACACTGCAAACAGGACCAGTCTGGATGGAGATGTGCTGTCAGTGTAAATGTGTCCTGAATTTCAAAGATGGTATAAAACAATGGCTAGCACAGCGGTTCTCAACCTGTGGGTCGTGACCCCTTTGACAGCTGAAAGACCCTTTCACCGGGATTGCCCGATTCATAACAGTTGCAAAATTACAGTTATGCAGTAGCAACGAAAATGATTTTATGGTTGGGGGTCACCACCTCATGAGGAACTGCCTGAAAGGGTGGCAGCATGAGGAAGGCTGAGCACCACTGAGCTAGACGGTTGCAGTTTGGTGCCATGGGCCTAGGCCCTGACTCAGAGCCACCCTGAGCATAGCAGAAGGAAAGCTTGCCTGGTCCTGTGCTCCTCACAATGGTTCTCACATCTGAGCCCGTGGGGACAGCTGGAGGGTAGACAGGTGTGAACTTGGATGAAGGGGAACATATCTACCAAGAGGGAGCTGAGCAAATGAAATGATGGAAGTCAGGCAAGATATTGGGAAGTTTGCGAAGTTGTTGAATATATAAAAATAACAATAAAAATAACAAACTTGGTAGAGCTTTGCTTAATTAACAATAAAAAAGTATGAACATGAAGACTAGCTCATGAACAATTCTGAATATTGAATGTATAATATTTTGAATATCTTGTGCTAAAATAGTCTGTAAAAGCTAATTTCATTGGCTTCTTTTTGCCTTTTTAAAGATAGCGATGGGAACATTTACAAAGGAGCTTTAATTAATTCACAGATATGTGGAATGGACAGAGAATGAAGTTTTTCCTTAAACCTTTTGAAGCCCCTCACCTGTGGCCCATACTAGTATGGTTTGGGTTATGTTCCTATGAACAATGCTGCCTCTAAAAAATAGTAAGTCTAACTGACCTTTCATTCTTTTGTCCCAGACAGGCTCTGAACCTCCTTCCCGTCCTGACAACACGGAGTGAAAACTCCTGGGTCTTTCACTTGGGTATTTAGGTCAATTCCCTTACCTCCTTGGTTAATATTAGTAGATTCTATTATAGGAAGATTGTCTGGTCAATCCTTATTCTCATAAACCATACCTTAAAAAATGCACTGAAAAGCATTAGGATCAGTTACAAAGTCAAAGAAGGGCATAGGGGTATCAGGATCTGGAAACTATATTTGCAAGAGTGCTTAATTCTTTCTAGCAAAGAGGGGAGACATTGGTCAGTGTAACACATAGAAAAAAATTGTAAGTTATCAAGGGTTCACGAAGGAGGGAAGGTAGCAAAGGGGAAAAATGAGGAGCTGATACTAAAGGCTCAAGTACAAAGAAAATCCTTTCAGAATGATGATGAAAACAAATGTGCTTGACACAATGATGTATACATGGATTGTGATAAGAGCTGTATAATCTCCCAGTAAAATGTTTAAAAAATCCTTTCTAGCAGTGTGTGTCTCCTTTATGAGACTCTTCCAAACTCTCCTTAAAAAAATCATTTTATTGGGGGCCCATACAACTCTTATCACAATCCATCCATATATTCATTGTATGTCAAGCACCTCTGTACAATTGTTGCCCTTATCATTTTCAAAGCATTTGCTTTCTATTTAAGCCCTTGGTATCAGTTCTTCCTTTCCCCTATCCCTCCTCCCTCCCTCCCCACTCATGAACACTTGATAATTTATAAATTATTATTTTGTCATATCTTACACTATCCGATGTCTCCCTTCACTCACTTCCTTGTTGTCTGTACCCCAGAGAGGAGGTTATATGTAGATCCTTATAATTGGTCCCCTCTTTCTACCCCACCTTCCCTCCACCCTCCACCATAAGTATGGTCATAGGGCTAAGTTCTTTAACTTCTAATCCAGTGGTTCTTAACCTTCCTAATGCTGCTACTTTTTAATACTGTTCCTCATGTTGCAGTGACCCCCCAACCATAAAATTATTTTTGTTGCTACTTCATCACTGTAATTTTGCTACTGTTGTGAGTCAGGTGACCCCTGTGAAATGGTTGTTTGACCCCCAAAGGGGTCTCGATCCACAGTTGAGAACCGCTCTTTCTAGTTAATGACTAATCCATCTATGAACATTGAAAGAATCCCTGGTAGTTTGAAAGCATGACACTGTCTGCAGGAGAAAACTGTGCAGTCTATTTTGTAAAAAGGGGTTGTTCGGTGCCACTGGGTTGGCTCAGGCTCATAGCAACAGAATGAAACACTGGCCAGCCCTCTGTGGTCTGTGTGAGCCCATTGCTGCGGCCACTGTGTCACTCCATCTCCCTGATAGCTGTCCTCTTTTTCACTGCCGCTCTGCTTTCCCAATGGTGATGTCCTTCTCTAGGGACTCAGCTTTCCTGATAATGTCCGGCACAATAAGACGAAGATTCATTGTCTTGGAAACCCTTGGGGAGCAGTTCTGCTCTGCCCTGTATAGTCACAGTGAGTTAGAATCCACTTGATGGCAGTGGGTGTGATTTTGGGTTATGGACATGGAAAACCACATTGTAACATGACTGATTTGCTTTGTGCTTACTCAAATAGGAAGTCCAAATGATTGATCTGACGTTGAAGACTGTTTCTTTTGCTCTGGTTGTGCCATTAAATGCACCACCACGGACTTCATGTTCGTCTATTGTGTCTGCATGCTTTCAAAACTGGATTGAACTGGCGAGACATGGCACTGGAATGGACTCTGCCTGAACCTGTCCTGGATATTTGCATTGCTCTTCCTCAATTCTCAGCCTGCCTCTGGTCTCCCAGGGCCCCAGTGTGTCCCCATATTGGGAGGAACTTTTGGGCTGTGTTGCAGGCTTGTGCCTGGACCCAAATCCCTACTTTGACTCCTACGTGCTGGTTCTGTTTGTCACCTGCAACCCCGAGTCAGCTAAATTGTAGCGTTCATCAGAACTGATGAGTATATAGCAAATGGAGATGAAAACCAGGCATAATAATCTCTTTCATCTTTCACAAATTCCCCCAGGTTGTTAATTTTCTGGAATATTGAGCATGACATATCTTTCCCAACACTCTCGGGGATCTCTGAAAAACAAAGGACAAACAGTCTTGCTATAAAATTATTTTAGACTTGAATGAATGGTATGTTAGTCTGGGCAAAGTAGGGAACAAATCTATAGAAATTCATCTGTATAGGAGAGATTTTTATATAAAGGGTAAATATACATTAAGAAAGCATCTTAACTCAGTGCTGCCAAGCCCATATGTCTGATACCAATCTCCCAAAGTCCTCCTCAATCTCACAAAACACACACAATGAGACTGACTGCTGGAGGAAAGAGAAATCAGTGAGCATGTAAGCATCTCAGCGCTGGCAGGGGTGTCCACATGGCTGCTCCAGCACCCAGGACTGCATCAGGGTAGGTCCATGTGGCTTCTCAGGGAGTGAGCCTTTCCAGCTGAATCAGGGAACTGACTAAGGCAGCTGCACCCTGGTCTGACCATCAGAGAGCAAGAGACCAGAAAACAAGAAAGTTGAGGCTCCCTGAGCTAGTTTTCTCTCCGGCCTTCAATTAATCCCACATGTGTTTATCAGCCAGGTTGGCTCAATGAACCTTAACTATCTCAAATGGGAAACAGTTTCTAGTGCATGTGTCAGACACCCTGAGGAACCACTTCCTGGAGACCAAGCAGTGGGAGGACTCTGCATCCTCATTTGTGAAGTCCACCCACCTCACCCATGGCCTTGGGCACAGACTTCCTTCTTCAGAGAGACCACGGAACCAGGAGGTACACTTGCTTGTGTGGTCAGGTTTCTGGGTCTTCCAAGCAGTGGATATTTTATGTCCCCAAAGGAACCAGTTGGCTTGATTTGTTAAACAGTGGTGGCTTTATTTTGTGATTTCTGAAAAGCCACAATAGCACTGGACTGTCTAGCTGGGACCTCCTGAGGTGTGTGCTACAAGAAATCCTCTGTAGAGGTGCAAGGGTCAGGGGTTCTTTCTTCTTCATCCACCCCGTGTGGTGCCGCAGGGTGTGCTGTGACAATGCTGGACGGATTCGTACAGAGCTTCCAGACTAAAATGGACTTGGAGAAAAGGACTGGAGATCTATTTCCCCCAAATGATCCAGTGCCAATGCTGTGGCTCACAGTGGTCCAAACCACCATGTGACACGGCAGTGATGCAGGATCAGACAGCATTTTGATCAACTGTGCCTGAGGTCTCTTTGAGTCGGGGCAAGAAAAGCCACTTGGGAAAAAAGATCAGAGGATATAATTAGACTTCATAGTTACAGAAGTTCACAGCGCTCAAGCATTTATTTAGAAATCCCAGGTTTTGCATTCTGGCCACCCCTTATTTCATTTTGTCTGTACAATAAGATATTTTGTCTGTATAATAAGATACACAATAAGATATTTCATTGTGCTTAAGAGTCATGCACATTATGTCTATTTTCCTGATGAGAAATATCAGACTCCGGAGCTAAGGGGATTTCCCCAAAGTACTCCAGATAATATTCCAGGAACAAACGTTTTTTTGAAATCCCACGCTGGTCTTTCTGCCTTGACATCAATGGTGGCCATAAATCTCCACATGCTCCACTGACCGTCTGCAAAGTCTGTGGCCCCCTGGAAGCGTTGTGGGGGCATCTGCCATCAGTGGTGCTTATAGGAGACGTGCGCAGTCACGGCAAAGAACCTGAGGTCAGCTGAAGTCACTGGCAGCTCTTTTATAATGCTTAGCTTTTGAAAGGAAAACAGATTCGGGAAGGAATTTTTACTGAAAAATTGAGGTCCTCACAGCCAGACTCTGGAGTTTTATACCTTACACATTTTTATCAGCAACAATGAAATAGAAGAATAGGGGTCAGAATTGTGATCCCTAATAATCAAAGAGAAATCAAATTAATATTTAGGGGATGACTTGGCTCCCGCCAGATAGAGTCTGATGGCTTGCTACAGAGGTGCTCGTGGCTCCCCTTTCTCACTGTGCACCCAGCTTATCATTAATGCTGGCTTTCTAAAACCTTATCTCTGCCCTCTCTGTCCTCACAGCCACTACCCTGAAGTCCCTGGGTGGTGCAACAATTGCCATGTTTAGTTGCTAAACAAGAAGATGGCAAGTTTGAATTCACACAGACACTCCTTGGAAGAAAGGTCTGGTGACATTTCTTAATATTTATGAAGCACACACCCACACACAGACGCGTGCACACACACAAGTGATAAAAGCAAAAATATCCATAGAAAATCCCCTGGAACACAGTTCTACTTGGACACACATGAGGGAGTCCAAAAGCTGCTGGCCATTAACCTGGTTTCGACCTTTATCTGCTCACACCTGTGATATGGCAATGATCCCTTAACCCTTCCCCAATGGTCTTCCAGCCTTCAGTATCCTCTAATAGGATCCATCTTCCACATGGTAAAAAAAAAAACCAACAAAACTTCCCACTGTCATCGAGTCCATTCTGACCCACAGAACGCTATTCAGGGATTTGGAGGCTATCAATCTTTATAGGAGCAGGGAGCCTCATCTTTCTCCCATGGAACGGCTGGTAGGTTTGAACCACTGACCTTTTGGTTAGCAGTCTAAGCTTACCCATCAGCCCACCAGGGGTCCTTGTAATATTTATGAACAGACTCTAAATGAGCAATCAACATAGTGGAAATTGAGGCTCAGAAAGATTATGTAGCACAAGCAAGCTCACGAGAAGTCTAGCCGGCTAATATGTGAAACTACTGGCAGACTAGACTCCTAGCGCTCCACGGAAAGTCCCAGTGCTCTCTGAGAAGTGTTATAGTCCATGTTCTGATTTCAGTGCAAACCAGTTTAGTCTTGCCCACCTGACCACCCATCGCACTGCGGAGTTTTGCTGCATAGTTTCGGTGCCCTGATGTGTGCTCATGGTTACATGGAAATCTGGTCCCATTGGGATGGGCTTTTGAACTGTGGACCGTTGTTAGTGCCTTACAGTTAGCGCCTAACAGTTTATGCCTAACGGAGGCACCCCCTGGGCCCCTTAAAAAAAGAATAACTGAAATCACTTTCATCAGGTCAATTCTGACTCATAGCAGCCCGGTAAGGGAGAGCACAACTACCTCTGGGCTTCTGAACGCAAAGCCTCCTCTGCCTCCATGGAGCAGCTGGTGGTTTCAAACTGCAGCCCCGTGGCTAACCCACTCCGCTGCCAGCGCGCCAAAAAGAAAGGGCGTGGCAATGAAAGTCAGACATCGCGGACGGAGCCATTTGCTCCCATTGACAAAGCTCTTTGTTTATTATCCCCAAATCTGACTCTGACGTGCTATTCTTGGCTTTCGGGGCAGGGGAACTTATTGTTTCATCAGCCCTCTCGGGATGTTTTCAGAATTTTGCCTCAACAAGGTCTGCCAATCCCGGTGTAAGTTATTTTTAGATTCTCCTTTGCACGTGTGACCTGAGGAAGTGGGATCCTCCAAGCATTCTTTCGTCTGATGAATATTTGATTGGCAACCTTAAAATTTTCCTTTGTGTTTAAATTATAAACTCCCTGCAAGCTCAAGGCACCTTTCACGGTCTTTTAAGCTACATGTCAATATGTGTTCTCATAGAGCTATTCTTTCACAGGTTTCTGAATTAAATATTCACCCAACAAAGGTTGAAAATGGTATGAAGTCTATATATAATTTTTAATGTGCAAAATTACTAATCATCATGTTAATGTAGCTTCACCAGGACTCAACTGCTGATATAAGGAAGGACATTACAGTTAAAAAATTCTTTAAGCCATTCACATTTCAGGAATAATGCACATTTTCATAGACTAATGACATATCATGTGACTGAGGGAATGACAAAATGTAAATGAGAAACAATTTTCCTGTACTGTCTTAGGAACAAAAGATGTGAATTTTAAATAAAATGTGCAAGCTTCTCCAATGAGCAGAGTTAATAGCTGATGGAAGAAAGTCTATTGGACGGAGGTGGGCAGGAGGGCCGCCTGCTGATGTCAGGGCCTTGTAAGCAGGCTCTGTGAAAACTTCAGCAGCCACAAATACCCCTGTTCATCCCAAGCGGGGCTGGGCTGCAGAGTGATGAAGTCACACACAAGCCAGCATCTTTACCATCAATCTACGCAGATACCTAGCGATCAGTTTCCTCCCCATCCTAGGCAAAGAGTGGCTCCAGTAGAGACGTCGAATCATTTTTAAATAGTTACCCAGAGTAGACATGAACTTTACATTTCAGAAAAGCACAAAGAAAGTCTTTTATTAGAAGCATCATTACCTTGGCTAGCCTCCAGTCCCTACTTGCCAGAGGTAACCATATTGAGGGGATTTTGCTTTTCCTGTTTTTGGCGCTTACACTCCCATTTCTAAATAGAGCATTTGTCTGCTAATTTTTAAGATTGTTCTTTTAAAGGCATTTGAAGATAGTATCTACTGACTCGCTCTTATGAATATGAAGGCGCTCTGATGGCACCATGGACCTTGTAAGGTTTTGGGTGCCTAAGCTCAAGGCAGCAGCTCCAACCCACCAGCTGCTTTTCAGGATAAGAAATCAGCCTGTCTGTTTCCAAAAGGATTTCAGCCTCAGAAATCCTATATAGGGCCCCTATGGGCCATAATCAATTCAACAGCTGTTTGTTTGCTTTGTTTATCAAACAAGAGTGTTCACTTTCTTGTCTTAAAGTAATGTTGCTAGTTCTTTTGTTAGTTTTCTTTGCTAGATCTTGAAAGAATATCTACAGACCTCCTTTTCTTGTTCTAGCAACTTGAACCCTACTTCTTCTTTTTTTAAAAGATCATTTTATTGGGGGCTCGTACATCACTTTTCACAAGACATATATACTTATACTGTGCCAAGCACCAACACATGCCTGCTGTTCTCATCATTCTCCAAATATTTGCTTTTCCACTTAAGCCCTTGATAGCAGCTTCTTATCCTTTCCCTTCCATCCTTGCTCCCCCATCCCTACCAACCCTCAATACTTTATAAATTATCATTGTTTTGTTATATCTTATACTGCCTGAGGTCTCCCCTCACCTACTCCTCTGATGTCTGTCCTCCAGATAGGAGGTTATGTGTAGATCCTTGTAATTGGCTCCCTCCCTTTACCCCACCTTCTCTCCATCCATCCAGTATCTTCACTCTCACCACTGGCCCTGAGGGGTTCATCTGTCCTGGTTGCCTGTATTTCCCATACTTTACTACATTGGATGAGAATGTTAGCACAATTGTCCTTTCACTCAGGAGTCCTTAAGTTGGAAGATATTCAAAATAAGACTGAGGAAGAGCTGCCTGTTCAAAGTGAAGTGGACCATAATGACATGACATTCACTAAAAGTCAAAAAGGACATTTCAAGATCTAGCTTGAAGTACAATTGTGTTCTGTGATAGAATAACTGCATACAAGGACAGCCAGTCAATACAACAATGATTCAAACTTATGAACCAACCACCAATGCTAACGAGGAAGAACTTGAAGAATTCTACCAGCATCTTCAATCTGCAATTGATGAAACGCATTTAAGATGCATTTATAATTATTGGCGATTGGAATGCAAAAGTTTGAAACAAAGAAGAAGGGACCATAGTTGAAAAGTATGGTCTCAGTGCTAGAATATCATATGAATATCTGGATATCATATGATAGAATTTTGCAAGACCAGTGACTTCCTCATCATGGAAACCCGTTTTCAACAACACAAAAGGAAACTGTGCATGCGGACATTTCCAGAGGAAAAACCCAAATGTGAACTTGACTACATCTGTGGGGAGAGATGAGGCATAGAGAAAGCTCATTCCTTTGAATATGAACAGCTAAAATGAGGACAGAGGCCAACTGTGGAACAGTCAGTTGCTTGTATGTCAGTTAGGTTAAAGCTGAAGAAACTTAAAACGAGTTCACAAGAGTCAAAATATGATCTTGAGTCTATCCCACCTGAATTTTGAGAACATCTCGAGAATGATTTGATGTATTGAACACTAATGACAAAAGACCTGACGAGCTGTAGGACATTAAGAACATCATTTATGAAGAAAGCAAAATGTCATTAAAAGACAAGAAAGAAAAAAAAGACAAGAAAGAAAAGATCAAAGTGGATGTCAGAAGACACTCTGAAACTCACTCTTCATCATAGAGTAGCTATGGCAAATGGAGGAAATAATGAGGTTAAATGTTGAACAGAAATTCCAATGGTAGCTTGAGAAGACAAAGTAAAATATTGTAATACAAGGTAGAATATTTAGCCTAGAGTTAGAAAAGCAAAAGGGATGAATATACTTAGTATATCTTAAACTGAAAAAAACTCAAGAAAAAAAGTCAAGTCTCGAGTTGAATTATTGAACGATTACTTGGCCAAAATAGTTATTGATGCAGAAAGCATCAAAAGGAGGTGGAAAGAATGCACAGTCACTATCCAAAAGAACTAGGTGCCATTCAACCTTTTCAAGAGGTAGAATACGAACAAGAACCAGTGGTACTGAAGGCAGAAAACTAAGCTCCACTGAAAGCATTAACTCAACACAAGTCTTCAGGAATCGATGGAAGACCAATTGAAATGTCTTCACAAGCTGATGACACACTGGAAACACTCACTTGTCCATGCCAGGAAATCTGGAGGACAGCTACTTGGTCAACTGACTGGAAGAGATCCATATTTGTACCATTCCACAGGAAGGTGACTCAATAGAATGTTCAAATTATAAGCAATAGCATTAATATCACATGCAAGTAAAATTTTGCTGAAGATCAACTAACAGTGGAGGCTTCAGTGGATTGACCAGGACCTGTCAGAGGCTTAGGCTGGATTCAGAAGAGGATATCATGACTGGATTGGATCTTGACTGAAAGCAGAGAATATCAGAAATGTGTTTGTTTACTTGTAGTTCATTAACTATGCCTAGACATTTGACTGTGTCATAACAAACTGTGTTGTGGACTGTCTTGGCCACGAAGAATGGGAATTCTACAACACTTCATTGTACTCATGAGGAACCTGTACATGGATCAAGAGGCTGTTACGGGAACAGGACAAGGGAACACTGCATGATTTAGAATCAGAAAAGGTATGAGTCTAGGTTGTAGGCACTCAAGCTATATGCTGACCAAATTATCCACGAAATTGGATTATATGAAGAAGAAAGTAGCATCAAGAGGGGAGGAAGGCTTAACAACAACCTGTGCTATGTAGACAACACAGCCTTGCTTGCTACATGGGAGGTAGAGTAGAAGTACTTGCTGATAAAGATCAAGTATTGAAACCATGAGATTGGACTACAAGTCAGGGTAAAGAAAATCAAAATCCTCACAACTAAACCAATAGATATCATAACGAGAAGCAAAAAAAAAAAAAAAAAGGAGATTGTCTTGCTTGGGCCCACAATCCACACACTGAGGAGCAGCAGTTAAGCGCTCAGAGCAGCGAGGCATTGGGCTGCAAGCTGCAGGGTCAGCAGTCCCAAATCACGTGTTACTGGGTGGGAGAAAGACAGGGCTTTCAACTCACATTGACTGGTACAGTCTGGGCAACTCCCAGGGGAGTTCTAGCCTGTCCTAGAGGCTTGTTAAGAGTCCATGAAGATTGCAGCCTAGACAATCTGAGGGGAATTATTCTACTATGTCACACTGGGTCTTTAAGAATAGAAAATCAGGTTGTCCCTGGTGGTGTAGTGGTTGTGTGCGGAACTGCGACCCACTGGGATGGAGGTTCAATTCCAGCTCCACGGAGCAAAGGCTGGGCCTCCTACTCCCACCACCAGGGGCAGTGATGCCCCCCCCCCAAAAAAAAGAAAAGACATGAAAAAAAAAAGAATAGAAAATCAACTTGTCAGCAACAGCGGCCTGATGATCTTTTATTGCTTTTCTCTCAAAGGGACCCATTTTTCTCTCTTCTTGATCCATTAGGTTTCTGCTCTCTGATTTCTGGATTTTGCTCTGGAAATGATCTTTATCTTTCAGTGCACTAATTTCAATCTTGAATTAATTTCCTTTTACCTGTGCTAGTTAGTGTGCGTTCTATTCATTGGACTTGAAGGAGATAAAATGGAAATGAATTGGGTCATATTATTTGTATCTTTAAATGTCGTGTTTTCTCAGGGATGCAGGCTGCTGTTATGGGTGTGTCCTTACATCTTTGTTTTTTACACTATCACTATTTCTGACTACACAATCTCCTCTGATGTAAGAGATCTACTTGGCTTTGGCTTGCATGTTTAGGTGAGAAGGTGATCTTCAGAAGTCCTAGTAGTCAAATGGCTACTCGAATATCCTCTCTGACATCTGTGAACTTCAGTGTGAGCAGTGACTTTGTATTTGCTTAGTTAACCATCACAAATATCCATGCAAAAATTGATGTTAAATGAGCATTCTGTGCTATTTCGATTTGTTAATATTGGAATATGTCAAACCCAGGTGAGTACTTATTCTTCCCATCACATAGAATGAAAACCTCTTTATGTACTTTATTCATTTAACTCTCTCAAATGAAGTATAAACATATATGTGTATTATTGCAGGAGTGAAATTCTATACAAATTATGTATAATCATTACTATGAAGTATTTATTATTATTATTATTATTATTATTATTATTATATGTGAAAAGTATTTAGTAAGAACTTTCAGGGCTGAGCCCAGGTGGCATAAGTGGTTGAGTGCGGGATTGCGGTCCACAAGTTTGGTGGTTTAAATCCAGCGGCGGCTCTCAGGAGCAGGGCTGGGTAGCTTCCACGAACACCAGAGGGCAGTGATGCCCCCCCTTCCGAAAAAAAGAGCTTTCATATTTGAACCTGGAAAGAGGGAAAGAAAGCCACATAATGTGGATAAAGAGAGTATATGAGCTCATGACTCTGGGGAAAACTAGGTAGTATAATTTGTAAGCCTGTAAATATTTAAATAAGTATAACATAAGGTAGAAAAATATAGAGGAGGTGACATCATAACTTTAATCTTTTCAGAAGTATTTGATGTTCTAGAACTTATAACACTTAAACATAATCCAGAAGAAATGTATTGCACTTTAGTTATTCCATTTAGGTTATGAGTCTTTCAAGAAAAGGTCCCATTTGGAAATTTTTCCACATTTTATGAGAATGAATAATAAGCAGAATGTCAATTTTGTTTCTCTAAAATGTCATGAAGAAAAAAAGCTCTGAAATCAAATAAAATGAAACAAAGTTCATCATAAATGCTGTTCATTCTAGACACACTATTAATCGCCAGTGTAGGCTATACTCCTCGGTACCAGGCTGTTCTACTTTCTCCCTCTCTGTGAAGTCATTCAATTCTCCCAGACATTACATGAGGAATGGTTGCTATTCACCCACTTGACAGGTGAATAAACGAAGATCTAAAGCAATTAAATCATTTATTGAAGTTCACTCTGTTTAAGGAAATGCCAAAGCAGGATTTGAACCTGGCAGGGCAGCCAGACTCCAGAGCACATGCTCTTACCCATGGTATGATCTTGTAAAGGAAATAGACCTGGAAAATGCTTACATAGTCCTTGGTAGGCACCCCCCCCCCCTTACATTAATCTTTGCCATCACCATTAGTAGTTTGGATGTGGTTGGAATTGCTGGAATGAAGAGGGAGAAGCTGTGGGTTCTTTCCCTGCCCTGGAGGTCGAGGCTGGCCCCTCCAGTCCAGGAAGCCTGAGGCAGTCAGGATTGTTGCCATCATGAAGGTCTGTGTGTCAGTCCGGGTAGACTAGAGAAACAGATTCATAAACACGCATATGAATATAAGGGAAAGGTTTATATACAAGAGGAATGGAACATTGAGAAAGCATCCCAGCCCAGTCCAGTCCAAAGTCCAAAGTCCAATATTAGTCCATATGTCTGATACCAGTCTATAAAGTCTCCTTCTGACTCACAAAGCATGTGCAATGACACCAGGATAGTCACCGGCCAGTGGATGCAGAGTCTTGTGTATGCAGGAACAGTAGAAGCATCCTGGTGCTGACAGGAGTCTTTCCAAGCTCCTCATTTCCAGGGTTTAGGGTCCATCAGCAGTATCCATTGGTGGTAGTAGAATCTCAGCACTGGCAGGGGTCTTTCTGTGGCTTCTATGGCCCCAGAGGTCTGGTTCCATCAAGGCAAGCCCATGTGGCTCTCCTCGGACTCCTCCAGGTTCCAAGACTCCGGGTCTATCAGCATGCCACCATCTTGTCTTGTCCGTAAACTGACTCCAAGAGACTGAATCAAGTCTCTTTCCTCCAATTGGGAAATATGGCGAAGCTTCCCAGAATTCTGAGGAGAAAGCCATGCCAGCACAGAGGTCTCATTGGTTATGTCCAGATTGACAGACTAGACTCCACCCTTACACTCTTAGTCAAATTGGCACCAGAGTATGTGACTGCCACAGCGTGTATGGTGAACCTTCATGCTGTTCCTGCATACAGGGCTCTGCCAAGACCGCGGACCTGCTGCCGTGCACAGACGGTTTTGTCTGAGTCCCTGCACACTTTTCTTCACCTTCTGTGATGCTGCCCGTGCCTTCAAGTCCCATGAGCAGTGGGCACCTTATTTTCTAACTTGGATCTGAAGCATGGTGTGTGTGTTGTTACCTAGTACTTCAATAACACAAATGCCACAAGAACAGAAATGTATTTCTTCACACCTCTGGAGGCTGAAAGTCCACACAGAGGCTTCAGCCCCATGGATGCTTTCCTTGACCTTGGTTTATAGATGATCCTTTCATGTACCTTAGTGTCTAATCTACTTAAAAAAATCCGTTTAGAAGTGATTAGGTTTAGAAACTTCTCTACATGAATCTGAGTCCCTAAGTGGCACCCAAAGACTGAGGCTGACACCCACTCAGCTGTACCTCAGAAGAAAGCCCTGGCGACCTGCTTCCACGATCACAGCAGGGAGACTCGCTGGAATGCAGGGTTACTCTGTTACACATGGGGTCGCTGTGAGTGCAATCACTCCGCCGCAATTGGGTTTGGTTTTCCACAGGATCTCATTACCTGACTTCCAAACAGGATTCCACATAAGGGGTACACGTTAGGATCCCAACGCATATTTTGTGGGGATGAAATTTAACAGTGGTGGGATGGAAATGACAGTGGAATAGCATGTAACCAAAGCACTGGGCCTGTGGTAGCTACATAGGCTGTGGCCCGGGAGAAGGAGAGCTCAACAGACCGCCATGGCGTTGTTTCGGACAGATCGCCACACCACAGAGCAGAACAGGCCACCAATCTTCAAAGAAGCAGACTCCCAAGTCTTTCTCCTGCAGAGGAATTGGTGGGCTTGAACACTCAACTCCAGGGTTAGTTGCCAACTGCTTAAAGACTATGCCACCAGGGATCCTTGGGGGACAAGGAAATTACCTAAAAAATGCTTAAAGGATACTTAAAAGTATTCTGCAGGGAAAAGCTTAGCACTTAGAATAAAAAAGCAGTTCTCTCTCAAATAAAGAAGACTTGGCAACTTGGGGATTTTTCTGGGATTAGCGTTACATAGTCACAAATGAAATTATTTCCCAAGGGTAATCAGTGCTTGCTACTAGGCAATTAACCTAAGAACTGCAAACTGCAAGCTACTTGGAAGCCTCTGAGTGGGAGGATTGGGATCAGATGCTCAAGAACCAGAGAAAAATGCATTCTCGTGGAAGCTGGGATATCTGTGTGGTTCAGTGACTGACCGAATACGGCTCTGCTGGGGATAACCTTTGTAAGTATTGGGTTGATAAATGGAGCCTTAGCAGCTCTTTCTCTATTTCTTTTTTCTTATTGTTGTAAATATCTCTATCACACAGTTTTGCCAAATCAGCTTTGTACAGGTGTACAACTTATTGACCATCATTTCCTTAACAGACCCTGCAACCTGTGTTAGTCTGGGTTGATTAGAGAAACAAATACATAGACACACATTTGTATATAAGGAAGAGCTGTATATGTAAGCTCAATTGAATATTTAGAAAACATCCCAGCCCAGTCCAGATTAAGTCCATAAGTCTGATATTAGCCTATATGTCTGATACCAATCTATAAATTCCTCTTCAGACTCATGAAACACATGCAATGACGACAAATGCAGGAAGACCACAGGTCAGTGGGTCAGTGGGAAGTCTTCTGGATCCAGTGGTGTTGTAAACTTCTTAGCACTGGCAGGGATCTCCATGTGACTTCTCCAGGTCCAAGGCTCTCCCCGTCATCAGCATAGATCCATGTGTCTTGTCAGTAGAAAGTCTCTCAGAGAGTGAGGAGAAAGAGAGAGAGAGAGAGAGAGAGAGAGAATGTGTCACCCTCCTCCAAGGATGAAATCCTGGAGTTCTCAGAATTCTCAGGAGAAGACCATGCCCACACAGAGGCTTCATTGACTATGGCCTGATTGACAGACTAGACTCTACCCCGTCACCCCTAATCCCCTCAAGTCCCAAACTGACACTACCATGTAACTCTATTTTTCATCAATGTATTTTTTCTATCACCGTTAGTTTCCCTTGCTACCACCCTTCTTTCTTTGTGAATATTAACATATATATACATACATTTGGATTTCCTTGTCTTTTTATATAACTGAGGCCATATGATCTTTTCCCTTTTATGACTAACTTATTTCACTCAGCATAACATCTTCCAGCTTTATCCATAATGTATCAAGATTTTATTTCTTCTACTGAGTATATATATATATATATATATATATATATATATATATATATCTCCCACAGTTTGCATATCCATTACCTGTTAATGGACATTTGCCTTTTGACTATTGTGAAAACACTGCAGTGCAGATTAATTATACAAGTCCCTGGATATGGGTGGGTCCTAATCCAATAAGATGAGAGGACACAGAGACAGAGGGGAACAAAACCCATACGACAATAGAGGTAGACATTGGGGAGATGTAACTCCAAACACAGACCAGGAAGGATCATCAGGAAGAGGCAATGAAAGAGTTCTTTCTTCTCCAGGGCTTCTGAAGGAAGCGTGGCCCTGCCAGCACCTTGGTTTTGAACTTCTAGCCTCCAGATCACATTGTTCTAAGCCATTTAGCGTTCACTATTTTTCTCTGGTAGCTCTAGTAATGCAGGGTAGTCTGTGTTGCAAATATAATGCTATAACCAAAATGCGAATATATAAATTGCATGACTTACTGATGATTGTGTATGAACAAAACCAAAACACCCCCATCCTCCCAGTATTTTTCTGCAGTGTTGAGAATTTTGCAAAGTTTGGTCTGCAACTACTTTGTTCATCAGGGCAAACAGAGATCACAGGACCCACGGGGAAGCAGGAAGCTGTGAGGTCACACGCTGAGCTTGTGGTGCTACTACTGGTGTGGACCTCGAAGACCTGGAATCCTGAAAAGTTTTGATTTGCTTATCCCCATCGAGAAGAGGGAAAAAGAATGCGGGGCGTTTAGTCTTGTATTTGCTGTGCTTGGGGGAGGGTGCTTATTTCTGACAACTGAGAATTTACATTTTGGCTAGACAGTGAAGGTATCCAAATTTTCTCCCTGGCAATTTACATACTAGGGGGCTAAACATATCCGTGGGGGAAAATGAAAAAGGGCTGGGATTTTTTTCCAGGAACTTTTTGAAGCCACCCCCCCCCCCCCACCCAGGATGTGATTAGAAAACGTCTGCTACACCTTTCAAACTTTGCTTCTCCACTCCTCTTTTCAGGGCTGTCAGTTTCCAGTCATGATATGAGCACTAGCCCTGCCTTTTGTCATAAAGCTGAATGCCTCAGCACAGTGCATGGTGAGAAGATTCCTACAGCAGGCTGGCTGGAAAGGACTGATTATACATGACCTGGTGGGTAGACACACGATAGACTCACCTTCAATGTATCCTGAATCCTTAAAGAGCCTGCTTTCCACTTTGCACATCTCTCTAATGTGATCTCTGACCTGCTAGTTTGCTATCAGAAATAGTGGAAGTTCAAGTGTACCCAGAGGTGTCTTGGAAGAAATGGCTGGCAGTCTTCTCCCAAAAAAGAACAGTCATTGAAAGCTCTATGTGGTTCTATTTTGACGCACACGGGGCTGCCATGAGTTGGAAGTCACTGGAAGGCAACTGCTTTAATGTGCCTTTCTTGGGAAAAACACTCTTTGTTCCCGGCATCATCTGCTTGACCGCAATACGGTCACAGGGCTGCAAGCAGGCCCATTGTATCCCTCTGCGAGGAAGCAATCCTGTTGAGAATAAAGCTGATCCAAGCAGGCTTAAGATAAGAGGGGGGAGAGAGAGAATGGGGAAGGCAGATGAAGGACATTGATTCATTTCTGATGACATGAATCAGGAAGCTCCAGTGGTGACTAAAACCAAATTTAGCTCTTGAGTTAAATGACAACCCGCCCCCACCCGCCCCCGGCCTTTTGCTTAGTGGAACTTGGATTGCCTTGTCTTTTGTCTGCCCTTCTCATCCCCTCTTCCTCAGCTCCCTAACCTGACACATGATGGGTGCTAGAGAGATGTGTGTTTAAGACTGAATAAACTGGGATTCTGCTTTAAATCAAAGACTCATTGTCAGGGATGATTTCTACATACAGAGACCACCCCCGTGGGTTTCAGTGACTAACTCTTCATGGGAGTAGAAAGGTCCATCCATCTTCTGCAGTGTCTGTGGTTTCAAACTGCCGACGTCGCCGTTAGCAGTCCAGCCTATAACCCATGTGGTTAAACATGGAGAGGGTCCCTTCAGAGAACAGGTACTTCATGAGCCTCATGATGTGACGTGGCTGGAATGCAGGGTTAGTAAAATAGCTCAAACAAAAAACTCTCCACTGCCATGCAGTCAGTCCGGATTTATCAGGGCCCTATACAGAACTCCCAAGGCTGGAAATCCTATGAGCAGATAGCTTCAACTTTTTACCCCAGAGCACCTGGTAGGTTTGAGCTGCTGACTCGAGTATGGCCAGGTGAGAGGGGGAGTGTGGGCCCTATTTGGAAAGCAGTCTGACAAGTTTGTGTGGTCTCCCTACACACTTGACCCACAGGCTCTGCAACTCTATTGCATATATCACGATTTATCACTGTCTGTTTATTTTTGGTCTCCCTTCCTGACTTGTCTAAAGGAGACGTAGTTTTTTCTTCTGATTTATAACGTGTCCAGAAATTCTCGATTTCTAGTATCGAAGTCTCTTGTGATTTGCTCTGTAGATAACATTTTTTTGTTGTGAGAATACATTTATTTTAAAGAAATTATTACAAAGAGTTAGAAATTATCTCTCTTCCACAAGGAAAAATGTGTTTGCTTTTTAATTTCGGCTTTTATTTCTGTGATCGAGGGAAGATGATTCTAAGTGTGAAGATAGCCTTGTGTGGATGTGCTGCTCGGCTTGTAGACTCAGGCGTGAGGCGGAGC